>JANTPZ010007550.1:0-12801 GCA_025593235.1 Vachellia pachyceras | reverse complement strand
ATCTGTAGCGATGAACAATTTTCAATACTGTGAGGGATTGGTCCCTTGAGACCCATATTAGAAAGACTGAGCCTTGATACTACTCTGATCTGTTCATCCATATCTATGCATTCAGCTCCAGAGAATACACAGAAGTTGGAGCCTTCGGGATTTTTGTGGAAATCCCAGTCAGATAAATGGTTGAATGGGTCAATTGATTGTTTGATGGATCTCAAGCAATGGATTTCACTCTCATCAGAAGCATGGCCTGTTGCTATAAAGAGACAGGCCAATAATAGTAACCGCACAAAGAAGATGTGGAGAAGAAAAGTGAAAGCTCTTGTTTTAGTGGCCACTTCTACAACTGAAACAGGATTCATTTGTAAAAAATGATCAAATTCAAAAGATGAAAGAGATAAGGATACAGAAAAGGAGAGAGATCTCTATGTTTAAGTGTGTTAGAGAACTTGGAAACTCTTAAATCTACATGATGAAAGAGTTGACTTGATGAGGCCAGGAAAACTTTTAATTTATCAGTTAACCGCGTGGGTTGAACAATTCTAATCCCTACCTACATAGAAAGTTCCCTTGGTGTTCACAGTAATAAACATGTGAAAGAGATTGATTAATTATACTTCAGTGCTAAATATATGACTTCATTTATAGAATAAATTAATTACAAACTGAATATTATATTTACGGTTATAAAATTCCAAGTGTTCAGATCAATTTGAAACATTAAATCATGTCTGAAAGGAATGTAAATACGTGTTAAATACAGATACATCCTCTTCATATGATGTGTTCAAGCTCAGCGTCACAAATCTATGATTTGAAGTCCAAATCTGGGTGTTGCTTTGGCACAATGAATAGGACTATTTACGTTATTTTTTTATCAATTACTTGGTGCCCTTCTCGGCCATTGTGTTGTGTAAATGAGAAAAAGAAGACTGTGAATATAGAGAGCACAGGCTGGATCAGGATTTGACTTAGTCTTGAGCCGCCCTTTCCTTCAAGCCAAACCAATTTATTAACATCAATGCAATTTTTTTTTTTTTGTTTCCTTTATGTTGGGGGTGAATTACACAATCCATGGCATTGTTACTCCTTTTTCCAATCCATTTAGAAAACATAGCATGAGACCAAATCTGAAGTTTCCACATATAATTTTAAATCTTACAGTTCTTCCCCTTAAAAAAAAAAAGTTATATTCATAACAGAGTAAAAATGTTAATATATTCTTGTTTAGTTTTGGGCCCTTTGAACGACAACCATATTGGATGGTGCAAATATAGTTATCACATGGTCCAATATATCGTAAAAGCCCAAGAACAAGGGTTACACAGATTCCATAAAAGCCCACGAAGACTGCTATTTTTTTACACAAAGAGTAAACTTTTTCTATTTAAGATAATTATGTTCAAAACACTGTATCAAAAAAAAATTATGTTCAAAACACTGAATACGAATACATTTCATAATGAGGATTTGAATATTGATTTGTTATGTTGCAAGAAGGGTCAATCCCTCGTCACAACGCGTTCAAATTTTTACTCTAAGAAAGATATTGTATTATAAAAAGGGTAAGGATGGAGGTGTATTAATTTGTGATGGCTAAGTCCCATTAATTAGTAGCTAAGCTGCAATATATATATATATATATATATATATATAAACTAAGACACAGCAGTATATAATCAATTAAGAAGCAACCAGTAGGTATAGGAGACAAACAACCCTCCAAAATTTAAAATAGATTTTAACTCTTAAAACTATAGTTTTGTGTGGGTTACAACCGAAATGCTGTCAAAATATTATAGAAGTTGCAACTGAATTTCAAAACGTGATTAATGTTGTTAACCAACTCAAAATGAGGGTATCTACACTTGAATGAAGATGTTTTCAAAATCATATAACAGAAGTTATCAGTTAGTTTGGTTTTTTCATGGACACTTTTGGGTCATTAGCCATTTATTTGTCTAATTATCACCCATCTCTTTAAATTTACAACAAATAGCACTATTTCTCAAACTTTATTCATTTTTCAAAAACATTGAAGCCACCAGAGTGTGTGTGTGTATTAGGTGTGCTAGCTTCTGCTATGTAGAAAAAAGGGTACAAATGGATAAATCCACAAAAAGATTTACAATGAATTATTTTTATAGCCTGAAATAATGTTTGTTGAGTTTGATATATTGGTTAATAACTTGTTTATCTTTTAGTTATACATATTAAATATAATAAAAAATATAAATAAATCAATATCAATATTAGATTTATACAAAACTGAAACAAAGTACCCGGTTAAAGATAACATTTGTCTCAGTATTGATCCACAGGATTATTCACGAATATACAATTACAATGTTTTAAGCCTCAAGCTCTCTATTTTATTCTGTTTCCATCTATATGTTCTAGCACATGTCAACACTTTGGTTCCATGTCAACACTTTGGTTCCTCGTTTGGTAAGTAGAATTCATTTTAATAGAAATGGAAATGGATGTAGAAATGCAATTTAAAAGTATGTTTGGTATGTCATGGAAATGATACATGGATTTTTACATGAAAAGATCTAAAAGCCTTTCAAAATTCAAAAAATCTTTTTTTATTTTCTTGTAGATTTAAAATGAATTCCATACATTTTTGTCCAATTTCATAAATTTTTTGTCCAATTCCACACCTTACCTCATGAAATTGATTTCCATGCATTTTGATTGAATTGGCTTCTATTCCATAGTACTAAACAATCTCTATCACGGAAACGATTTCCATTTCTATATCCACCCATCCCAATTCCATGGTAACAAATTATAACCACTTTCCAGCACAATGAGTAGCATTATCATTAGAGCAACATGTCGTTAATAAAGGGATTAGAGCATCTTATCATTTTCTGGATTAGAGCAACATGTGTAGCATTGTGTATTTGCGTTGACATTAATAAAGGGATCATTACCAAAAAAAAAAAGGGCACATCAACACTTAACACAAATACAGGGTATGAGTTTGAAAAATTTGGTGTCCTTAATAGTAAATAGCCCCAGATTCAATTAGATGCATGTTTACACCTTTTTTTAAAAAAAATGGGTTAAGATAAAAAAAAATATTCATGAATTTTTATCGAAAGAGTTTTTGGTTCCATATCTTCGGAGGTGAAAAAAAAAAATACTAAAAACATTTAAAATTGGTGCGATAATGCTAAAACGGTTTAATATAAACTAGTGGTTACATTTTTGTGTGGGCCCCACACTATTGTAAACCGTGCATGTGTTTGCTCTCTCGATTCCGAAGTAGGAATCATCGTATTATATTGAGTTTGTTTGAAAACTCCGTTGGGAGAATGATCGTTAGAAAAAATGACTTTTGAAAGAATGAATAAAATTTACGTTTGGATAAACCGTTGAAAAAATACAGTTACGTTTGGATAAACCGTTGATCAAAATGACTTTTTGTAAAATTAGATAAAAATTACTTAAAAAAGGTATGGATATGATTAATATATATAATTAATTTATATTTTTTAATAAAATTAGACAGAAATGAAATGATAAAATTAAAATGCAAGAAAATATATTTATTTCTAATTCTGTACAAATTTATTTCTAATTTTATCATGTACATAATTTTTCTGTGTTAATTTATCCAATGTTCTTTCTCTGTTATTTAATTTTCTTTTAGAAAGATTTCTTCAAGTGGAGGCTGCTACTGCGCGAAGGCTGGAACAGGGCAATGAGAGTGAGACTGTCGGAGATCGAGGGCGACGTGAAGGCAGGAACAGGGTACGACGGCGACACAGGGATACGATGCTATTGAGGAAGCTGGAACAAGGTACGACGGCGACACAAGGACATGATGCTACACAGGAACAGGGTACTGATATGGAAACTGAATCGCATGATATAGCTATTGAGGCTAAAACCAACTGGGAGACAATACAGAGGAAGCTGCTTGAGGAGATGGCTGGGATTTCGAACACCCAATCGCAACGTCGAATGGATGCTGATCATTTATACTACAATGAGAATGTCACCATGGACGACGACTTACCTCAAAGCGATGGCAAAAAATCTTCAAAGTAGATTGTGCCGTCCTTCAAAGACAAGCTTATGAGCTCTGGAATCGCAGGGGAAACCGCCAGCCAAAAGGGAAACATTCAGGAAGAGCTAGAAATCGCAGGGGAAGGAGACACCGCCAACGCGTACGGCACCGTTGGGGAAAATGCACCGTTGGCGACTGGCGAGAATACCTTTCTGAAAATGTGCTCCCAACCATAATCGTAATCTCCTAAAAGTAATTAACTTCAACTATGTAATAATCTAAAAGTTTAAAGGCCTGGCACTTAATAATGGGCCTATTTCCTCATGATCATAATAGTAGTGCGAATGGTATTTGATTTGATTCATGTGAACCGAACCAACAAGGGCTAACCTAGGAGAACGGGTTAATCCCCCGTGATGAAGTGAACTTTAGATTGAATTTTTATATATTTAGTATATAACATTATCTTAAATAGAATAATACATATGCATCAGAAAAAAAATATATATCGATTTATGCTAGATTCATAGAGCAAAATATTCTATTTTTTTCAAAGTGAATGTGCAAACAAACAAAATGGGCAGTTTAATTACAAACTATTTCCTTCAATCATTATTACAATCATGTAATAACAACTTTATGTGAATTAATAAATTAAATTTAAATTAGAAATTTTTAAAATGTTAAAAGTACTCTTAAAAGCTTTTAGTTAGAGGAGTTTGAGTAAATAGTGAACGAAGTCATAATTCTGTAATATGCTTGCACGTTGTTATAATGAGGAAAAGTGGTGGGAAACAATTCTTTCAAGGCTACCCCCAAACGTAAATGGTCTTGTTTGTCTGAATTTATGGGGAGATTAAACGTACGTTTAACAATATTTTTCCGTAAAATAAGATAACATCATTCACATATTTATCTCGACTTACGTAAAAACACTTCTCTACCTCTTTTTCAAATAGACCAAATGTTTTCATCCATCCTTGTTTAAAAGCTTGGAGGAACACCGTATTAAATTTCACCTTTTGTCCTGATAAATTGTAACAGAGGGTAACATGTGAAAGAAGTTCATGAATGACCCATCAGATGACTTAAATTACGACCAAAAATTTGTTCCATATTTTCCCTCAGGATGGAGTAATTCTACTTGGATGTTTCAATATCAGCAAGGGATATACCCATCGTCCGTGGGTTCAACTGGTAAAGATATTGTGCTATTACTCTCACCTAAAGGGAGAGGGTTCAATCTTGGGGAGTGCCACTTTATTGTGGCTCCATTCACGGCGTTTGGGAAGGCATCAACACATCTTAGTGAAGCTGGGTTGATCTACCTGTGTGACCAGAACTAAAGAGCTTGCTTGACATGCTCCACTGCCCACAGGGACATGCCCAGTGGATCATGAGTTAGGTGCCCTACCCTTGGATCGTGGGTGAGCCCAATCTCTTTCCGAAAATTTTTATATAAAAAAAAGCAAGGGATCTGCAAAACATGATAATCAGCATATTATCAGATGTGTGTGTGAGCCTTTTTTGAGGGTGGGGTGACAATGTGTATATACATATTTTTTTTTTGGCCAACAGACAATGTGTATATTAATTTATTGGTTTGTTGCAATTATAATTAGTCCATAAAGTTTTAGAACCTTGTGAGAAAGTTGAAGGCTAATGAGATTATCCACTTTCAGATAATCAGTCATCTGCTTCACATGGTGCTCATGGCTGCCCATCGTCTTCTCTCATCATCACCGTCACCCACCACTTCTTGCTCAAAATCAATGTCTAATGTTCATTCCTTCGAATATAATAATCTAAGGAATTATTATTACGGAGTTCTAACGAAGGAATTTAATTAAAAAAAATTTAATGACATATAAAATTTTATCATTTTTTATCTTAGAACTTTTCGTTTTATGCCACATGAACTTCTTCGCGATCAAATTTATTTCTTTAAATCTCATAGTAATTCATCTATAATCTATACGCATATTATTCTTACTATTTACTTTACCATTGCTTCCCATCTCCCTCCAACTAAATTATTCTTAGTACAAAAACATATTGACTTGTGAAAAAAAAAAGATTAGAGCCATTGCTAAGTCAATCCACAATAATTAGAGAAATACTATGACGTACTTTTAAGAGTGGCATGCACATATGGTCTTAGCTCTGTATAATAAAATATAGACTTTTAAAAAAGTTAAATATAAACTATCCAAATTAGATCTAAAAGCTTCAGATGTAATTAGCTCTCCCCACTAAACATTTTAATTAACAGGATAACTACATCCGACTGCTTCCCTCCCTGGATAAGATTATAATGTAATCATTAAACAAAGGACAATAAAGTTTATTTGACTTTTTAATTCTAAATCCGCTGGTGTGTGTGTATATTTCGATATCACCGAAGGAGCTGACTTTGCACACTTGCATAAAAATATATACCTAAAAAATGAAGTAATTATTTGACCTTCAATATGTTATAAAACTTAAGAGTCTAAATAATCATGACCCCATAAGAGTCTAAATAATCATGACCCCTCAATCTCAATCTCTTCCTTCTTATTCTCTCTCCCAAATCATTCAATTCATCAAAAGACATGAAAGCATTCTATTTCTCTCTTCTCTTCTGTGTTGTCTTCTTCCATCTTCTGCTCTTTCCCAATGGTCTATGCTTCGCCGACATAAATGGTGAAACAGGCACACTGTGCTCGAAATCCGACAGCTCGCTGGACGAAGACGACGACGATTATCTCATCAATCTAAGAACCACCATGGATTCTCTTGCCAATAACGTAATAAACCGCCATGGCTTCTACCAAACCAGCGTGGGAGACAAGAAATCCAACACAGTCTATGGTTCTATATTATGCAGAGCCGACGTATCAGCCGAGAACTGTTCTAACTGCGTCCTTAGTTCCATCAAAGTAGCCTCTGACGATTGCCCAAAGAGCCGAGACGTGTCTGTGTGGTTCACATGGTGCTTCCTACGGTACGCGAACCAGAGCTTCTTCGGAACCATGGAGGAAACATCAGTGGCGGTGACGAACGACACAGATTTCGACGAGGCTAAGGTTGTTCCGGAGGAGCTTGAGTAGTTGAGTTCATGAGAGGGCTAGCTGAGTTGGCATCGGAGAGAGAGTTCATGTTTGAGAGAGGGGAGTAATTGGATGTGAATGGGACGAAGAGGTATGGGATGGCCCAGTGCACGAGAGATATAGGGAAGGAAGATTGCAGGAAGTGTTTGGAGGCTCAGTTGCAGAACTTCAGAACTGTGATTGGAAACAAGAGAAGATGGGAGATTTATGGAGTTAATTGCTTCTTTTGGTATAATGACTATCACTTCTATAATAATGCCTCGTTTCTTCTAAGGGGTGAGTACTATAAAAAAAATATTTTCTTAGCTATGAGTTTTAACTTTTAAGGGTACGTTTGTAATCGTGTTTTGGATCTTCAAAAGTGACTTTCGATTTTTTTTTTTTGAAGCAAACAAAAGAAAAATCAGTTTGAGAGCTTTTAAATTAGAAGTGAAGTTGAAGTTGAAACCCTTTTTCTAGAAATTAACTTATTAATGTATTATCCAACTAAGTTTACTTAACTAATTTTTTTATAAAAACATCATTTTAATAATTGAATTTTAATCCTTCAATGTTAGTTTGCTAATATATCGATTGAGAAAAAAATATTAAAATCATTTTTGCAAATGTTAATCCAAACACAGACACTAGTTGTTTTCAGTAGAAAAGTGAGTCTAATCTCTATACCCGTGAGTACTATTTCAAATATTCTTTCTTTTGTCAAACTCACTTTATATATATATATATATATAATGATATAAGATGAATTAGATTGGAATAAGCGAAATAGCTAAATCATCAGACCAAATTGGCAAGACTACAGTTAATCATAATAACATATATAAATGAGAGTAGGTTTTGATTTTATTGAAACTGTTTTTCATATACGCTTGTTTAAATTGTTGGTGTGAGGCCTTTTGCTTTATATGTAGGGGCTGAGAGACACAGTCCTTGGAGAAGGCACACGATTGGGATATGCTTGGGAGTGCTAGCGACTACTCTTCATATGGTTTTGTAATTATTCTGGATTTGAAGAGTATTTGGAATCTAAATTGCATGCGGTGGTGATGATGTCCACTTGCAAATTTTGTAATTCTTGTTATTGTTGTTTGGTTAATTTTTGTCAACTTGGTGATTCATATAATATTTATATATGGAACCTCATCATGACCTCATCGATCTTGTATTATATTCATCTAATTAATTGAAGGGTGGTTTCGTTTATCGATATTTATTTCAAGGTTTTACCAACTGGAGTTGAGCTGAAGGGTTACTCCCTTGTAATATAATGAATTAATGTTTAAATCTTCATTAGAAGATATGTTTATATATAATATCAGATAATATCTTGAATAAAATTGTCTTTAGTAAGAAAATACTTGTAAAAATAAACACTAAGGTATTAAAACCAAAAATTTAGATCAGTCATATAGGCTATTTTTTGTGCCAGAATGTGTGGTTTATTGGGTAAATGAGTGCCCTTTTATAAAAAATGTTGCATGTGTTTTTAAATACTTAAGAGTGATGATATATATACATACAATTTTTTTTATAAAAATTGTTTACGAACTTAAAAAATAAGAATAAGCATGGATCAAACATCATTTAATAAAAAATGGCTTATTTTCTAGAATTTTTATAATTTGAAGTTATTTATGAATTAAAATATGAATGGATATATACTAGATAGCTAAGGAAAACAAAAGGGAAATTGATTAATTGGCAGATATATTTTGTAGAAGTGTACATTAATAGACAATTCAATACAGAATGAGGTTTCAGAAATCAGAAGTAAACTGGTATCTATTAATTAATGCATTAGTAATTGGACAAAACGAACGAAAACGAAGAGAAGTAAAAAAAAACTATGATCGTATCTATGACCAATTCCATCAAAATCTTGAAACTTCCTTGAAACTAAAGTCAGGTTATTAGTATATTGGATTTTTTTTATTTTTAATTTTTGGTGATAGCATTGTTTTGTTTTGTTTTTCTTTTATATGGGAAAAACGTACAGGCATTGGGTAGATGATCCAGTCATCATCCATAGCAAAGCCTGGAAGATAAGCCAGTTGGGATGATTAACGGATAATTAAGTAAATGGCCTAAACTAATATTGTTTGAAATTAGCACACAACGAACAAAACCAAATTGTAAAAGATAATATAACAAAAATTAATTACTAGTATACTTTACTAGCCACACTCACGTTAATTAACATTTCAACTGTAATGCAATAAAAAGTCTTGTGGTGGTCCATGTTAACTCATTACCAGAAAAATATCATTTAGTGACGGAAAAATTTATTGTTAAATGGTTATTTTCCATCAAAAAATTTTCATTTAATGACGGAAAATATTACCGACCCTCGTTTTAGCGACATAAAATAATCATTTAATAATGGATTTTTTGTCGCTATAATTGAACTAATTGGCAAATAATAGTGACGTATAGGTGAAATTTCAACATTTTAAGCAACGATCATCACTAAAAGCAATGAATTAATGTTATTTCCAATACTATTTGAATTGATGCGTGACTGAATTATCAAGAAATCATCCTTATAAGTGCGCATGTATTTTTGTATTCATTTAGCCTTCAACAACAAATTAAAACTAATCTCCCTCTAGCTCTAAGTACTTGTCTGGGAAATCCAAATAACATTTAAAAAAACCTTCGTGCATTTCAAAATAAAACCCCTTTTCATATATATATATATATATATATATTTTATTTATTTACCTGGATTTCATTGAATCATTTTAAAAATTAAAATAAGTTAGTCCAAACACTCACTTAATATAAGATTTCATTTTGCAATGTAATCTACACTAAAAAATAGATTTTATAATTATAACTGAGTTGGTATTTGTCATCGATGCATGATTAAACAACGTATATTTATTTTAAATTTTGAAATTTGGCACAATTTATTATAGTAATGTTGAAAACAAACTAAAATTGAAAAAATAAAATAAAATAGATAAAATCCCCTAAAAACCTAGGTACAACCTATTTTCAACTATATATAAATTAAAAGGGAAGATTTTGTACAAGGATGAAAATAGTTGTACCCATTTCAAGATGGAACAAGTTTTGTTGCTCATTGTTATGAGATGTGCACTTCCTAAATACATATTAATCCTTTGGATTTTAAGTTTTCAGCTGATAATTTCTAAATAAAAAATTATTTTTTGGAAAAATTGATATTAAAGAGATTATTTTCATGTTAGATTGTGAGCCATTAAGTTAAATATTTTCGAAAAAAAACCAAAAGAAAAAAATTAAATCTACACTAACGAATTTTTCAACGATTTTTCCTAAAATTTATTTTATATGGTGGATCATATATATGCCACCTTATATTTAATTATATGATTTCAGATTTCATTAGAAAGGTTTACGTTCCTTATGAATAACCAGTAAGGAAAATGGCCAATATAATTGCCGGGAGGATAATAGTTGCAGGAGACGAATCACCAGCCATTGTTGCACTGAACCCTACCATACCCCACACGAACCGAGTTCTTCCAAACCAACTGAGTATAATGCAGGCACTGTTGCCCTCCTACGCAAGAGTTCGACGTGTAATTGTAATATGGCTTGTACGCCACCCACAGGTTCACCGCGGCCATGACGGTCGCCGCCACCTTTGGCAAGGTTCTCGCCGCCGTTATGTTTGAGGCTCCGACTTGTCCTCGAGCCACGTTGTGATCGTTGAGATAGTCTTGTGCTGAGTTCTGGGCTTCGCTGATTTGGAACAAGAGATAAGGTAAAGTGATGGTCAGAGGCAAGTGTGAGCAAATGGGGTTTTGGAGAATCCCATTGCTGTACTTGCTTGGGAGTCATTCCTAAATTACGTAGCAAATAAGTTTGAGATAAAAATCTTCTAACATATTTATCTCGGTTTACATGAAATCACTCTCTCAACGGATTCTCAAACATATACATTGAGCATCAAGAGATAAGGTTGAAGGTTGCGGTGCTTGTCAATATTAACTAACACCAAACACCTTCCATATTTTATATTTGGATGTAATCGAAATTAGAAAGGAAAGAATATTGCGTGGGAAAACTCTCAATAAAAAAGTGAATTTTTTCACTATTTTTAATAGTTTTTCATCATAGTATCCATTTCCCCTATTTTCTTCACTTTTTTCTCCATCATATATAAGATTAAAGTTTATTAAATGTGAGTTTGTGAGTTCAGTTCGAATATATTAATGGGTGTGAAAGCTAAAAAAACTAATAAAAAGAAGATTGTCAGTCTAATGAATATTTATGTGAATACGAGGGCAAATTTTGGTATGGGGAAAGGGGATTCTCACAGCTTTCCCCTTATTTTTTTAATCATTACATTAATATTTAAACTATTTCAACTTCATCCTTTTTAAAAAACTATAACTAAATAATATTTACTTCCTCCTAAATATAGAAGTTAAATAAGTGATTTACTTTAATCATTATTATAAGAATCCACAATTTAATTATATTCCAAGTTTTTTTGAAGTTTTCCATTAATTGACACTTCCAATGCACATAATGAATAAGGGAATTTTGGAGAATCCAATGCTCATCTATCATACGCATTCTTCTACTTCTCTTTCAATGTCAGGATTCAAACCTATGACCATGTATGTGATAAGGCTCTCAACCACCATGTCAACATCACACTCAAACCATTGACTACCATCTATTACAAATAAACTAAAGGGGGAAAATAAATTAACAACTCCGTGAAGGCATTCAATTTCATCTTCACGGTTATCTCCACAGGACAAACCATAGATCGTTTTATTAGAGTTGCAGAACGATCATAAGTGGGTCCATAACCCTCCCACAAAGCTCTTATTCTTTTGTACACATTAGTCATCTTTGGTCTCTGCGCCACAGAACTCTTAACACAATCACAAGCAACTTCGATCAAACCCAAAATCTTATCATCAAATCCTTTCCCGATCAGAAACTTATCAATCACATCGTAAAAATCACAACGAGCACCACTCAACAACTTAACAGTATTATCAGAAGAACCATTGGTTATTGGATTCAATCCCTTCCCTGTTATGAGCTCAAATAGGATTATCCCAAAGCTATACACATCCTTCTCCACAGAACCCTTCTCTCTAAATCCATTTATCATATCCAACTTCATCCTCAGATCATAATTAATGATCTGATTGATGAATTTGGCCTTCCCAAAGTTGGAAATCTTGGATTCAAAATCTTTGCTGAGAAGAACACACTCAGAACTCAGACTGAGATGGACAATTTTGCAGTTATTGTGAAGCCAAGACAAGCCTCTTGCTGGTCCGAGAGCAATATAAACCCTCACAGGCCATTCTAATACCATAGCTTGAGGAGTTCCATTAATATTATCAGATTGTTGCAGCCAATTTTGGAGCTTTCCATTTGACATGTATTCATAAACCAGAACTCTTTCCTTTTTGTCAAGACAGAATCCGACAAGAGGGACTACGTTGTGGTGTCTGTGTTTGCCTGGGATAATGGTTTCTAACAAGAACTCTGTCTTGTACAGTGGGGAATCATAGAGTCTTTTAACTGCGATGGAATAGTTGTTTGGTAGCTTGGCCTTGTACACAATCCCTGTCCTTCCAAATCCTAAGACATTGTCTGCGCTGAAGTAATTTGTTGCCTCACATAGTTCTCTAAAGTTTATTCTAGGAATCAGCCTCTCCAACAATGCTGAGA
>JANTPZ010007548.1:0-10244 GCA_025593235.1 Vachellia pachyceras | reverse complement strand
GGTACGGGCAGCCCGTTTTAAGAGTGCATGTGATTATAATGCTTAGACTTACCACAACTGAACTGAGGACAGAGGATGGCCCAAACCAGAAAACAATGCTCCAGGACCACCAACCCATGCCAGACACAGTGAAAAGAAATTATAAATGACCCAAGCTTCATACCTGAAACGGTAGCAAATAAAAATCAATAACTAAGCTGATATGAGTTAACAATTGGATTTTCCCAAAATCAACTCTATAAACAAACTTCTTGCAAGGGGAAAATACATAGCTCATGGAATATATTAAGATTGAAGAACTAGCTTGGAAGTAAAGCAGTGCCTTTCCACACTTGTGACTGTATAGGTACACAAGTCTCTGCAGTTTCCAATCTTGTAAGCTTCAGTTGATATGCACCTCCATTCCTCCTATAACCCCCCCCCAACCTTTCAGATTTTTATTATATTCAATGGCGTTTTATTGATGCAAGAACAACTCTCAATCTAAGTCCACATAGGAACTGAATTTCATATGCCCTGTAGAACAAAGTCCAGAAGTCTGCAGCATCCGAACCCAACAGTTCACAATGAACTACTTTGATCCCAAGCGCATATATATTTGATAGTGAGAATTTTCCAATCATGCATTAAAAGTGAATGTACCATCATATACCAGAGACTTCACAAATAAGAGGACTTAATGGCAAGTAAGCAAGAGAGGACTCTTTGGAATAAGCATATAACTATACAAATTAAACAGTAAATACAAATTAATATTAAAAAGGCTCCATAACATAATTGCAAGCAGAAGAATCAGGAACCTATTTCAAATGCCGTACCTTCTTGTGCAGTTCGATGCGTTTCTGTCGTTCTGCCTCATCTTGCTTCCTTTGGGCTTCCTTCCTTCTCTTCTTCTTCCGCTTATGAAACCCAGACAAGTAATCCCTTCAAATATCAAACCCCACATGACAGCACACTATCATCAACATCAACTTCAAAATCTCCAATATTTTACTCATAACACAAAAATCAAAACAATTTGGACTTTCATTGTCTCAAATGAAGGTGATATAGTACTTGAGGTCCTTCTCGTTGAAACCTACTTCCAGAGCTTTGTTCTTCAAAGCCTTCTTCTCGACGTGGCGACCTCGAGACCCTTCCTGCGGAACTACTTCCTCTTCCACGTTGCCTCCCATTGCAGCTCCCAAAACCTAGTTGCCAGTTCAAACCGCAAACTGCGAATTGAAGACGCTGTTCTGAAGATGCTGAAACTTTGTCTGGGTCAGGCACGCACGAGCTGGAGCTGGTAGCGGCGATCGAACGTCAGTTAGGGGCTTAGGGCAAGGGCACAGACAGTCAGGCACGCACGTTGCACGGGATGGAGCTGGGAGCAATTAAGCAAAGTAATTAAGTGGCAAACTCAATATGGGCTGGTTTCACAAAAAAAAAACTCAATATGGGCTGGACATTTACAGCTGGGCTGACAGGCTGTGGCTGTGGCTTTTGGGTTTGGGAAAAAAATACACGGGCGGGCTACGGGTAGCCCGGTGGCATACCCGTAGCCCGCCCGTTACTTTTTAAATGGGCGGGTTTTTTCCCCGCCCGTGATGGGCCACCATTGGGCGGGCCCAATCCGGGGATTCTCGTCCGGGTATGGGCGGGTTCCGCGGGTAACGGGTTTTGTGCTCTCCCCTAGAGTCCACTCACTTGGAACATCCTCGCAGATTCACTGTCCTGCCACATCACAGTCCCACATCAACAACACCTAATAAACTTCTACTTCAACACGTATCTTTGTGTACAGAGTGTTCCTCTTGCAAACTTAACACAATTCATTTTTTTTAAGAACATATTTGTGTGTGTTTGTGAATTCTGTTGAGAGATAGAAATTTACAGATTTCAAGATATTTTTACGAATTTCGATATATTTTTTAGGGATTTCGAGATATCTTTTATCTTGACTTGCATGTCAGTTAGGAGCAGTAGCGGACCTAGGACCCCGACTCAGGGGGTGCAAACTATTTTTCGAGAAGATAAGTGAGACTTATTCTTAATATCTTTTGAGAAAAATTTGAGCAAGAATTCAGTGGGTTCAAAATTAACAAATGAGTGGGTGCAAAATAAATCACATAGTACTAATATATACCTAATTTTCTGGAAGTCAGGGGGTGCGGCTGCACCCGGTGGGGACCATGTAGGTCCGCCTATGGTTAGGAGGTAGTGATTCCCAAACAAGAACATTGTAGTAGATAAAGGTGTCATATTTTGAATCAAAAGGAGCATAAATATTCTCCAACTCTTTGATATAAAAGCTACATAACTGAGTTGGTAGCCAAAAAAAACAAATTACTTAATTATGTAATGAATATAATATGATTATCTTAAAATGGCCTTGTATAACTAAGATCGACCACTTAACTAGCTTCTATGATTAAGAGCGATGAAGTATGTACAACAGGAAAAAATCTATTAACAAACAACTCTTTGTGGATGGATTAATGTGCCCAACATGTAAAAAATCAAATATTCTATCTCTGCTGTTTAATATAAGAGTCAAGTCAGTTTAGAGAAAATTAATAAAGCTAAATATATTGCTTTAAAGTATTATTTATTTATATAATTAGATTGATGCGTTTAACTTCATTAATTTTTTTAAAAAATGTTAAATGACTATGATATTAATGACCGGAGATAAGACAACTTACTTGTTATTATTTTTTGTTAATATAATTAATCTTGGGAAAATTACCCAGAGGTCCTAAGCAACATAATTAACCATAAAATGGTCCTAAAGATTGATAAATTACCATAAGGTTTTAGCAGAAGCTGCTGAAGTTGTTAATGAAGGCTAGTGAGGTTGTTAATGACAAACTCAGCAGCTACTCCTGGGATCTTATGGTAATTTTATGAATCTTTGAAACTATTTTATGGTTAATTCTGTTGCTTAGGACTTCTGGATAATTTTCCCTATAATCTTTGGTTTTTCAAATTTACTGTCATTTAGGGTTTGATCCTTTAAATTTAAGATGAATGAAAGTAAATTTAAAGGATTATATAGTGTATTCGTTTGGGAATGCGGTAGAGAAGTACTTTTACGTAAATCAAGGTAAATATACAAAGGAGATTATCTTATTTTACAGAAAAACACTGTTAAACATGCTTATTAGGAGTAAATAAACTTTTCCAAACAACGACGGTGGTAGATGAATGAAGCTGAAGGTACTACTTTACAGCACTCACCACAAATGGTGTTTTGTCCATTCACGTAACTCTCAAACTACGATTTGCATTACTTTCAAGCAATTCATTATTATTCTGAACAACTTAATCCACCCAGTCCATATAACACACTTTATTTAATAGTCGCCGGCGAAATCAATTAGACAATTATCCAAGGCCTAGTATCCCAATGAAACCATCGAAGCTTACACCGTCGTTTCGGTCTCCGCCACCGCCAAGCTCGATCATATCGTCGATATCTTGATCGGCAACTGGGATGCCAGCCCGTTCCATGAAGCTTTTCAGATCTTTATGGCTAAGCTTCCCGTCGCCGTCGTGCATGTCCATCATTCTGAACACTTCCTTCATCACTCCACCACCCCATAAGCTTTTCCGGCCTCCCGCCATTTCCAAAACTCTCTCGAACTCTTCGTAGTCCACAAAGCCATCTCCGTTGGTGTCGGCCACCGCCATCATCCACTCTATCACGTCGCCTTTTTCGGTGTGGTGGAACCTGTCGTAGAACGAGCAAAGATCATCGTGGCTTATTTTTCCATCACGATCAACGTCAAGTACATCGAATGATGGTCGGAAAGGCGAGTTCGTGGCGGCCGATGAAGATGAGGAAGCAGAGTGAGGGCGTAGGCCGCGGCCGAGATGACTCATAGAAACTGTTAAGGTTTGTACCTTAAAAACGAGAGAGAGAGAGAGAGAGAGAGACAGAATGATGGAGATGGTAGGTGATTTGAGTAAAATAAGGCGGATATGTCCAATAAGCTACAAGAGAAGTGGGGCCCACATTCCCCACAAATATTCCGAATAGTCGGTTGGATTATTGGAAAAATTATTAAATACTTACAAGAAGAAGCGGCAAATATACACACTCTTTTTTTTATGCATTGCAAATATACATACCCCATCCTTACTTTTTATTAATGACGTTCGTGTTTGGGAATTCGTTTGGAGTAAATAGTTACGAATTCTAAAACTTTTTTAGAAATTCGAAAAAAATTTATTGATTTCAAAATACTTTTTAATGATTTCGATATGTTTTTTATCTTGACTTGCGTGCATATTTAGAATAAATATTTTTTAAATATGCATAATAATTATTTAAATCACTTAAAATAGTTATTTTATAAAAAATTAATTTGGATGAGTTAGATCCCATGTTGAAACCTGAACACATTTTTTACCTACAAGACTAACTATTTAAATTAGGCTTATCACTAGGGCAACAACATATGGCCCACTACCTTCTTTCACATCAACTCTTTTTTTTTTTTATACATCAACTCTCTTCCCACAAACTTTCTTATGGGGTTCAGGCCCAATGGGCCGTTGTTATTGACTCCTCTGAAAGTTAGTACGGAGGGGACGGATATCAACGTAATTATAAATAGAACCGAAGGATGTTTTAGACATTTCAGAACCTGTGAACCCTAATTCAAATGCCCACTCCTCTATATATTAGAGTTCATTAGCGATAAAAACGCCTCTCTGTAGCCGAGGAGTCTCAAAGTGTCTGTATGTTTCTGTGCAGTTCTTCTTGTCTTTTTGTTTTTGCCTCTCCGGGTTGCCTTTGATTCTCCGGCGATGGATTGAAGGTTTTAACCCTCTCGAGTTAAGAGAAGAGGAGGCATAAATCGAAGTGCAGGAAAGTTGAGTCACTTCTCCTTCGTGTTAATCTCCAGGTGCAGTGAATAACACCCTGCCATATCCATCTTCGTTCCCTCGATCATTCGCTTTTAAATTTCTTCGAGTTTCCCTCGATCTGAATCTTCTTCGTCTGGTTTTGATCGAGTTCGTTTATAAGATCTCATGAGAATGAGGGATTTTCTTGCGATGCTGTGATGGCATGAATCTTTGAGACCTGATCATCTTGTTTGATGACATCTATAAGCATTATCGCTGAGGATCCACTTTCGTCGTCGTTATTTTTTCATTTCAAAACTTGTTTTTCACAACTGAAGTTGTTGAGTTTTGAATAATCAAATCTATTTTTCGATCTTTTGTTTAATTTTTATGGAGAATTTGGAATGGATTTGGATGATGAAATAAGCACTGGGCTCTGAGCATCTAAAAGCAAATTAGGTGCGTAATTGATGCACATTGCTAGCCTAGAAAGCTATGTCTGACTCTTCCTTCTTGCTCCGGAGCTCCTGGGATTTCAGTATCACACTCATTAATTTGGAAAAAATATTTGAAAATTTCTGAAATCTTCGTTTGGATTTTACACAGGATTTTCGTTGAAGCTGGATAAAGAAGGAATGAACCAAATAAATCTGAATGAGGCGAAAATAAGTGTTTTATTATTTATATTAAACAACTGAAAATATATCAAGAGATATATCTGAAACGGAAATCCAGCGACTGAAGAAAGATTTGTTCACAAAAAGAAAAAGATAACAAATCCATTCAAAAGCAGTGCATTTTGTTCCTTGGAGCTAATATGATGTGAAGTAAGGAACCTAAGAGGTTAAGACACAGCATTGTCAGAAATATTTAGCAGATGGTTGCCTCGAGTAGTGTGGGATCGTTGTTTTGTCTGAAAAATGACCTGCCATGTGATACCGCAGGAGACATTAAAAAAAAAGGAAATAAAAGAAAGGAAATGGTTGAAGATTCTTTTTTTTTAATCAGCTAAAAATGGTCAATGGGATTATACGAAACCAATTATTCCATTCTATTGACGAATCATATACTACGTACCACCTCCGTTTAAATGTTTATTTTTAGATTAAAGAAGTAAATTAATTAATTTTTCTTTCATTTTTTAAATAATCTATCTAATTTATAAATTTGATATATAATCTAACTATAAATAAAAATGTTTCAAAGTATATGTTATAATTAAATTATTTATTTTTTAATTATTAAAATTAATTGACTCTCATGCTAAATAACGGAGATATGGTAATATATATGTTTCTAGAAAAATATTGGGTGTTAAGTCAAAATCATAATTTATGTTTGGAGAAAATTATCGGATGGAAAAAGTTTATGTGACAAATAATTATAAGAAAGGATTCTGTATATAGGCGTGCGGTAAATTTTAGATTTCCTGTTTATTTTTAACAATCTAAGAAATTGGTGGGAATTTAAATTTAAGTCCCATATATATTTTACTTTTTTTTGTGGCATGGACACAAATATTTTGGCTGAACATTGTAAACGAGTTAATTATTATTTTATTATTTCTCAACCACCATTATTATTACTCCAATGCGTTTGGCTTTTTCTTTCTTTTTTTTAAAAAGAGTAGTGCAAATGCTGTGACGTGTCAGTCGGATAGCGTGTGAAGACTGAGGAGCGATAAAATGCGGACGCTGTGTCAAAACATTTACCGTTGATGAATTGAAGGTTTGATAAGATCGGACGGTGGAAAAAATTCAGGCATCACGGAAGCCACTTCATATCAGAGCCAGGTTTCGATCCTGGGACCTGTGGGTTATGGGCCCACCACGCTTCCGCTGCGCCACTCTGATTTGTTGATTGTACATCTAAATAAAATATATATATTTAAGTATTATGCGTTTTCGATTCTGCGCACACCACTTTCATTGCCTTGCCGCTTGCCCTATAACGTTTAACTTTGGTGCAGAATCAGAATCACTGTTAGCTGACGTGGAAGAGATAATAATGGAGAAAGACGAATAAGAAAATAGCAGTTTTATTTTCGTCTTTTCAATAATTTTTGTTTTAAATCAAGAAAAGCTGGAGCTGTAAAATTCTGAATGATGATTTGTCAGTTGCTAGTTTGAAGCAAGGTACTCCCTCTGCCCGTTGCACTGTATCAATTAAAAGTACTTTTTTATTCTAAATAAAAGTTACCATCAAACGCGTTCGTTATTGTATTTTAGTTATCTTATCATTAATTGGGATTTAATACTTTAGAAGAGAATCCTCAAAATCCACATAATTTAAATAGTGGTAAATTTAAAACGAATTTAAAAAAAGGTGTTTTTTAATGTAATAAGAATGAATCGGAATAAGAATGCACATCCAATAATAGCAAGGTCACAGACACAAAGGATTGTTTTTTTTTTTTTGAATGAAACAGACACAAAGGATATTAACATTGCCATTGTGTGATTTGTGCAATCTCTTCCTCTGAAATCGTTAATCAGATCAACGCTACACATTATGCTTTTTTTTTTAGCGATTTAAGCTATTTATGACTTAAGTAGGAACAGATTACATTTTTTATCCCCATCAATAAATTTATAACAAAAGCATGTCACATGACATGTTCAATCTAATTAATAATCAGTTCAGCATTTTTTTCTGCACTTTCATATTTGTTATGGTGGTATAACAAAACAAAACAGTACATAACAATTGTGAATAAATATAATGAAATTTCTACTAGCTACGAGTTATGACTATTCAATGAAATTTCTACAAGTTATGACAATATTCATTAATCATAAAAATAATATGGCTTATCTCACAAAGCTAAACATCATATTTCACAATGAAAATCATAACAGCTAAACATCTACAACTTTGGCCAATAAAAAAATCTACAACTCAACTTCAAAATCAATTCCCCAAAGCGTTGGTTTGATTTAAAAAAAAATCCACAAAGCGACAGGACATTTTTATGCACAGCATGCAGTAAACACTATAAACAGCTAAAGATTACACCTTAACTTTCTGCTTGGGACAAAACCCACCAAAAATCTATACATTATATCTAAAATTTCCACTTCGGCTACAAGAAAAACGAAAGTAAATAAATCTGTGCAGAACAAGAGCCTCGGATCACACAATATACTTTACCATGTGCTAAACTTCCATATAATTATTGTCAAATAATTTAGTCTGCTCCACCATGAAATTTGAACAAAGACTGTCAAGAAAATTAAAATGAACTATAAAATGGGCATCCTTAGTGTCAAAAATTATTTTCATTTTTTCCTTTTTCCAGAGATAAATTTCTAATATGTTATGAATTCGGGTCTCATCAATAAGTGGTCTCAGTATCAGTGACCAAAGGTGCCAAATGCACCGTCAAACTGTATATATCCCGGCTGAGTAGCTGCGGTATGTCTTCTGGTACGAGTACAATTATCTGAGTGCTGCCCAAAAGACTTAAATGACACCATGTTTACAATCATGTATGTCAGTGATCGAGAGCACTTCGAATTGAAAGAGGAGGGTCTATCACTGTGCCTCTGGATATAAGATCGTGGTTTAAGAATAAAACAATAACAGTTATATCATCGTGAAAATGGCGTCGAACCTTCTTGTCAATTTTGCGGAGGTCCGAGTATCGCATCTCTCGTTTCCTTGCTGCCTCTTGGAGGGCAGCCTTGATAAGTCTCTTGGCACTACCCTGCATCAACACAAATTACAAGCACCATAAATTCAATATAGGCACTATATTAGCAAGCGACTCACTCTGAACTACAATGCCAATGAGCAGCCTTGATCCAATATTGAACTGCAGTTACAGATTCTATGTGCATTAGGCTTCTCGGGTCTTGTGCTCCCTACCCTTTGAAGAAATATGAGTTGCAGAATGCATAATGACTTCATGATCCCTTTTTTCAGCATAAAGAAGAGAGACCCAAGGGGAGAAGCCAGTGATCGTAAACAAGTCAATTATGAGGTGTTCATAAAGATAATAACAACGGAAGGTGTCTCTTCACCCATGAAACTAGTGAATAACAATCGTCTCCATCGATTGTCCCCTCTCCCACAAAAGAATAACAAATAAACACAGTAGGAAATTTTAGAAGAAAAACTAATATTATCACATTATTGGCTGCTGTGTTGACCAAAGTGAAATTCAAACTATGAATCTTGCAACTGCTTGATTAGGGATCAGCGTATCACTTAAAAACCTGAAAGTAACTTGCAAGGGCAATAAACATGCATAGCTTATTTTTATCAAAAAGAGGGAAAATATTACAGCCCGTCAAGCTATGCTTTGAAAATTACCAAAACAAGTCTTTTCACAACTATTAGACTCTACCTAACCAACCTAAAGCCATCATCATTGTTGTACTCTAATCATTAATTGAAACACATCTCTAATTGCAACACATCAAATATAGAGCATGATGGGAAATAAAGATGAACTTCTAGATTAGAAGTAGTACTGGGACGCTCAAATTTTCAGACCAAACCGTGAAAATCATGTAAAGAAAATTTATTTCATGCAACTAACATCTAATCATGGGACACAAGCTTGACTCTGATAGCCCATCATCTAGCTGCTCTTGAAGCAATCAATGGATTCAATAACATGCAAAGAACATTAAAAACAAAACACTGACCATTTATAACACATGGAACAAACGATCAACCATGAAACAGAGGGCAGAAAGAAGAATGAAATACTGGAGACAAGAATTTTACCGGCCGTGGATTGCTGTGGACAATATCTACTGCTTTTTCATTACTCAAGTGCTCCCATAGTCCATCTGATGCAAATATAAGGAAGGAATCACTGGGTTGGAGAGGATGAGAAAGAATTGTTGGACTCGCAGACAAGATAGGCATGCTCATTGGTTCTGGAAGTCTGAATTTTGGATTAATTGGTTCCCGGTTGAACTGCGCATGTTTCATATATACATCACCTATAGACTTACCCCCTGCTTGTATGGAGAGAAAATGAGGAAGGAAAGAAAACTAGGAGAGAAAACTGAAGGAGGAGTGAGTTTTCCCCTGCTTGGATGCAGAGGAAAATGTGGGAGGAGAGAAAAGTTGAAGAGAAAATGGGGTGGGTCCCACACCCCATTTTCTCTCCAACTTTTCTCTCAACACATGGAGAGAAAATGGGAAGAAAATTTTATTCCCACCACTGCCCATGTTTCCCTCTCTTTTTTTCATTTGAAAATATAAATATATAAAAGTGTGAGAATATTTATATTAATATATATTAATATAGTTTATATTAATATATAAATTTATATAAATTAATATAAATTTATTTTAATAAAATATAAAAGAAAATATAATTTATGGTCAACGTATATTTAATTTAGATATATAAAATTATATTTATTTTGACATTTTAATAAGTTAACTTCATA
>JANTPZ010007542.1:0-12285 GCA_025593235.1 Vachellia pachyceras | reverse complement strand
CGCTGAATGGGTGAGGGATTTGAGTTCTCTCTTCTTGTATCCCCTTTCTTCTCAATTTTGGACCTCTTTCAAGATGATATCTCCACTTTTTCTCCATTTTCTCTAAACCAAGTGTATTATTTGAGACACTGTTGGCTCATTGAATGTTGACACATCTTCTAATAGAAATTTAAATAATGGTTCGTCACGTTGCGAAGGATTAATCCCTAAACTAGGTATGTGAAAAATTCGATGGTCCGATCCTTTACACCCCGAGGTGATCCCTTCCAGTCCAGTATCAATAAACAATACAATATAATTTGATTGGACCAGACTGACTGATTGCGTTTGAATGAGTTCAAAACCAAGTGATTAGATCACTTGGTTTGGTTTGGTCCTAGTGTTTTTTTTACAAAGTCTTGTCATTTATGTACTTTTTTATTCTTTTTTTTTTTCATGTTACTAGAGACTCTTATAGATTTGCAATTAAATTTTATTGTTTTGGGATGATATTTAAAGGATTGGAAGTATTTTATCATCTTATTTGTGTTTAACATATTTGATTTTTGCTTAATGAAAATAATTAGAGAATTTGAGTTCTTCGATTGTGAGTTACCAATCCAGTGGACCAAGTTCAGTTAATTCTAATCTCATGTTACTATTGGCTTAGCTCAACCCACGAGTTGATAGTCCAATTCTTTCAAAAAAATATATTAAACTCTGGTTGAGCTGTAATTCAATCCAATATGTGTGTTGTTTAACCCCATATGGAAGTATATATAAAACTCAGGTCTTAATGCACCAAATATTCTTTTCAACGAGTGAAAAAGACCAATAGAAACTCAAGTGAGAACAAAAGGCCACAAATGTTAATTTATTTGGTAAGGAATTAACTCATAACTCATAAGGTCGTGAGATTTGAGAATTTTTTCTGTGGGTGATTTATAAATACATTACGAGTAAGCACTTTTTAAATTTAGAGCTATATGCCTTAATCTTAGTAAGTTTTGAGGATCTAACTCAGTTAAATTGGATCAAAAAACACTTAAACCCATTTACAAAAACAAAATCATACGATAAGCAGGCATGAATAACATAGTTATGCAATGAGATGGTTGCTCACACTCATTGCAGCAACAAGTAAAGGCCTGAATGTTTAGATCCTTAATGGGGAACATGAAAAAAATCCTAATTATCCTGCCGATGAAAAAATAATAATTATTTTGTTTGTTTATTTTTTTAAATATTTAGTTCTATCACCATCAACGCGAAAAGAGATGGAAGATCGAACGGTCACCACTCGCCAAGATCAAATATGTGGGGCCCGAGAAGAAGCTAGATCCATTGACCATTCACGTCTTGCCAAGTACGGAAGCGCAAGGATTGACACAGACGCACGTAATAAACTGCTACCTTAGCTTGAGACATCGCTCGACACGTGTCGCCACCAATTCGTGTTTGACACGACTGCCCTTTCCTCTCCGATGTTATCGGTTATTTCTTCTTCCCCGCCTTCTCTTTTCTCCTTCTCCTTCTCGCTTCCTTTGTTTCTCTCTCCAGAGAGCTCCCAACCTTCTTCACCTCCCTTTTCAACCCAACCACGTTTTCCGCAGATCTACACTCTTCCAATCCAGCTATCTATCTCCTGCCTCATTTGTTCTGGTCAATTTTGTTATCACCGGGGCTCTATAACATATAGGTCCAGCCCCTTTTCGCTCTATGCCATTCCCGCAGGTATGATTTATTGTTTTCTGATTTCAATTAGGGTTTTTGGTTATTCCTTTTTCTGATTTCAATTGGGGTTTTTAGTCATCCTTCTAGTAATAATTTTGCTATATACTCTCCTTTTGGATGGGTGAATCAGGCTGTTCAAAACTTTTATATGTTTAGATCTGGAACTGAATTCTGCATAACTATATTGATGTTCGTTAAATTCCGGATCGAGTAGATCTTCTGGTTTATAACCTTGAAGAATATAAGTTTTTAATTGGGATATTTTATCCGGGTGTGGCTTTAGATTGGTGGATCTAGTTAGATGGGCCATGTCTATCTTCGATAAACTAACCTGTGCTTGCAAATTGAATTGTACGAATATAGTTTTTGTTATTTCTCTCTTGTTTTCTAGGAAGATACGAAAGCGATCTTGCTATACATAATTGATGGGCTTAAGTCAGCCGGGTGTTCTTCAGCTTAGAATCGACCAGTCCTTCCTTTTCCTTTCTCTGTGTTTTTGGTAATAAGTAGAACCAACCTGTGTGCTATACGAAAATAACATGTTTGGTAACAGCTGTTCATTGCTGTGTGGCTGTTAGCCTTCTGTTGCCGCTGTTGTTTTATTATTATTTTTTTTTAAAAGCGAGAGTTATCTTAATTAGGCTTATTATGATCTTTTCCTGGGTTACCATGACTTTATTCTGTTTTGCACAAACAATAATATGAAAATGCTTTTGAGTGATTCAATTTATTTAGGACTGGCAAAGATGAAAATTTACTATTTACAGGTGTTACTTTTCTCTTATTTGTTTCCTTGTGTTGTCTTTCTTTGCACGCATTTCTTTACCTGTTACTTACAATGTCTAAGGATTGGAAAGTGAGAACTAGATGTGCTGTTTTTTTGGCTCATTTTACTCGATGTGCAGTTGATTGCTTTCTATTATAGGTTCAGTCATGTTGTCTATTTGTCTATCATTTTTTCCCTTATTGAACGTCTTCTTGCTAAAAAAGAAAGGAATGAAAATTTTTCATTAGAAATTATTTGTTAAACCTTTATGATATGGTTGTTTTCGTTGTGATCTGTAGTTTCCAGTATTTTTTTTGGTTGAGTTATTGACTACATCATATCTATCTCTGCACTTCATATGTGCTTGTTTTTTGTATGAATCGTATCTTTCTGTGATTTTTATTTTTCTTTATATTTATGCCTTTTTCTCTGCAGCTGTGTGCTTTACTTTTTAACACATGATTTTAAATTTAAATGCTGAAGTGCTGAACTGTCAGGGTAATTTCATTTAATTTTTAACAGACATATTTAAGTCCTGCATTTCAGTGTTTTGTGTACTTCCCTTACAGTCTCTTTTATGCTGCCTTGGGCAACTACCTCGTAGTAGCTTGCCGCCTTGCCATTGATTTAAATCACACAATGTTTTCATTTATTTTTCAGATTGTGATGACTGACTTGTCATGTCTTTCTGCCTCCGTTGCAGTTGAGAAGGGTGGACTTGAACCAGGGTGTGTTGACAAAATCCACATTTATCCGTAGTTTTGAAGTTCTCTTGCATGAAACATGGGTAAGTGCAAGGGTTGTGGGAAGTTAGGAAGAATGGGACCTAAGGGTGGATGTACGAGAGCTTATGAATTTTCTCTGCTGTTGTCTCCAGTTGTCTCTGTTTGGGATTGCATAGTCCGCAAAATGAGGTATTCCTGCAGACCTGAGTGGGTGTAGTAGCTGTAACATTTCATTTACTGTTTTGACATTTACTTTAGAGAATAGGCAATAGCTTTAGTTTAAGAGTTTAGGGAAACGGGAAAAGCATAACAGAAATGTATATAGTAAAAAGGAAATTTTCTTGAAGAAAAGGTCAGAAAACAAAAAGGAGTCTTAGTTGCTAGCATTTTCCATGGATAACTTGGCATTTAATAAAGGTCAACATGTTAAGAAGGCAAAGAAGAAGCAAGTAAAAGATGAGTTAGATCGTTTGAAACAAGCTGAGAAGAAGAAGAGGCGCTTAGAAAAAGCACTTGCTACTTCTGCGGCTATCATTTCCGAGCTGGAGAAAAAGAAACAGAAAAAGAAAGAAGAACAACAGAGACTTGATGAAGAGGGTGCTGCAATTGCTGAGGCTGTTGCTCTGCATGTTCTACTTGGGGAAGACGACCCTGTTGATTCATGTGAAGTTGTTAATGAAGGGAGATGCAAGCCATGGAATTGCAATGGTAACCTTGACCTCTTCCTGGGTGGAAAAAGAGCTTGCTTTCCTCATCTTGATGGCAGCACATGGTCTGTGGAGAGAATGGGGTTGGTCTCTGGCGGATGCAGCTATGGCTGTGAGTGGGGTGGTATGGGGAATGGCAATTGGTACTTCTCACTTGGACCTTTCGAAAGGAATGTGAACAAGCTGATGCATGAGGAAGCAGGGTGGGGGCCTGATGGGTTTTCTGCTGGTCTCATTGCAGCTCAAGCAGTTTCATCACTTCAGATTGCGGAGGATGCAGATGCAGAAAGGGTTCTTTCTTAAGCGAATGCTAAGATGATATATTGTATGTGTGTCATTTTGGTGGCTGGAGTTGTTATTATATTACTGGAAAGCGACGCGCGTGTGTATATTTTACATTATTACGAGTCTTGTCCTTGTCAAACATGTTCTGTTTAAGCATATAAGGGCGTCTTCTTGTTTGATGCTGATTGTCTTGAACTGCACATGAAGATGCTAATTCAATTTCTTATGTAGACTCTGGCTGATAATTTTCAGATTGATTCTGCGCAACACAACAGCATCTATGGACCCTCATTGTAGTTAATTACCATAGTTATCTCAATGGTAGATGATCTCACTAGTATTCGTTTAGAGAGAATTTTTTATCATATATGGTGGCAGCAGGCAGTATGCTTCCAATTTCCAAAATGCTACTGTAGTGTAAAAATAACGAATCTCTTGACATTAAGAGAGTTTGCAGAAAATAATTCTGACAGGAGGCTGATAAAGCGAGAAAGGGAGTTTAATTTGATAATACTCGTAAAAATACACAGCAGGGCAAATGGATGAATTTCTCTATATTTCCTTATGTTTTGAACTTATCAACATGACCTGCCCTTCTTTGCACGCCCGCGCGCACACTCTGACATTCGATTTTTTATTTTTAAGTTTTGGAATATGACAAGTTATTCTTTACCATTATTAAATAAATCTTTTATATTAAATGTTTTCTAAGCAGTTAATGACAAATATATAATTATTAGTCAAGAACTGTCTTCGCAGAATGTAAAGTCACATTATTTTGGATAGCTATGAGCTATCTGATGATTTCATGGGTAAGGTATTGAAAAAATAATGTTAAATTTTGTGGGAATTATATTTTCTATGAGGATTTTTGTTCAAGAGTGAATATTTTTAAGGAAAAATCGGGGAAAGTTCATTCAATGGGGAATTAATTGGAGAATGTGATCTGCTCAATTACACACACATATGAAAACTCAATTGCACATAACATGAAATTTCAATTGCATATTTCAGAAGTTTAGTTGCATATGTGTGGAAGGTTCATTTTATAATTAATTCTCCAATGGGAGACTTCCCCAATTCTCCCAATTTTTAAAGAAGCTATTGCACAAAAAGTTTCTTAATAAAAATAAAGAAATAATTTTGATTGAAACTGGCATAAACATGCTTTACTCCAATAGCTCTGGAAGCATATTACTCCATGAGAAGATAACTGAACAAGATGAAGAAGAAAAACTGCGCCAAGGTGACATAATTTGCGCCATATTCTTGTCTTCCTTTTTGGTTCATAAAGGAAAAATTTGGGTTTCGGCTCGTAGCAAGAGGAGAAAATTAAACAGCAAAGTAGCAAACGCAGCAGAATGGAACAGAGATAATGGGAACAACAAGGTGGAGTGAAGAAGGGAGAGCCAAATCCTTCTAGTAAATTGATACGTGTGAGCTTCAAGCCAAGATTAGATAAAGCTCCATATGAAATCCATAAATTATAGATTCTCCTTATCTCAACCATTGTGGATCAAATTCCACATCTTTGCTTGTAGCTATCTGATTGAAGCTCCTAAAGCAAATTGTTGTGCACCTGATCTTAATCAAGGAATTCCACCCGTACAAGAAGACACTTCCATTTAATCCTAATTCTAGTTCAATCTCTTTCTATGATGCCTGCCATGTGTTGGAAAAAACGTCTGACTTAACCATTGTATCAGACACTTCGATTATTAGCTGCTTTGCTGAGAAGCATCGCCATGAAGAAGCTATCCAGCTTTTCTCAAGAATGCTTGCTTCTAATATCAGACCCAATGAGTTCACCTTTGGAACCGTACTTCACTCATCAACCGCTCTTGAAGACCTTCTTGTGGGCAAACAAATTCATGCCTTAGCAACGAAGGCAAGCCTTCACTCTAATGTATTCGTTGGTAGTGCTCTTTTAAATTTCTATGTCAAATTGAGTACAATAGAAGATGCCCAGAAAGCTTTCAAAGATACCAAACATCCTAATGTTGTATCCTACATAACTCTGATATGTGGGTACTTGAAGAGAGGAAGGTATATAGATGCTTTAATGCAGAAGAGTACAGTTAGCATTGATAAGCATGTCATATAGGAAAGGGAACAAAACATTTATTTGGAATAACTTTAATAAATAAAGGTTGTTCACTCACGCCTTTGAATTATATGGAATCAGTTCAAGACCACAGAAATCCCAAATAGTACATAAAAGTCCCCACACAGAAATTAGCTCCACCATACGCAGTTGAAGATAATCAGAATAAAACATGGTGACCTTATAGACGAGAGCTGAAGCAGAATGTGTTCGCCAGAGACAAGACTCAATAATAAAATATACAGACCACATCCTCCAGTAAATATAATATAGGTTTCATAAAGCGATCAACCTAGCACAAACTGTTACCACGTATAAGGAATCTGTTAAAAGAGGACCCGTCCTTCATCTGCTACTGCATCTTCTGCAATCTGGAGAGATGAAACTGCTTGTGCCGCAATAAGATCAGCAGAAAACCCATCAAATCCCCATCCTGCTTTCTCATTTATCGGTTCATATACATTCTTGTCAAAAGGTCCGAATGAGAAAGACCACTTGGCATTTTCAGCACCATCCCGGCTGTATGCACCAGATACCCATCCCATTCTTTCAACAGACCACACGCTGCCATCTAGATGAGGAAAGCAAGCTCTTTTTCTGCCCACGAAGAAACCAAGGTTACTATTGCAGTTCCAGGGCTTGCATCCCCACTCATCCCTAACTTTACAGGAATCATCAGAGTCTTCACCAAGAAGAACATGCAGAGCAACAGCCTCAGCAATAGCAGCACCCTCTTGATCAAGTCTCTGTTGCTCTTCTTTCTTTTTCTGTTTCTTTTTCTCCAGCTCAGAAATGATGGCTGCAGAAGTAGCCAGTGCCTTTTCCAACCGCCTCTTCTTCTTCTCAGCCTGTTTCAGACGATCTAATTCATCTTTCACCTGCTTCTTCTTAACCTTACTCACATGTTGCCCTTTATTACATGCCATGTTCTCCATTATGTATACTGCCTCTAACTACAAAGACTTTTTTTTTTTGGTGTGAGCTTTTCTTCAGTAAACTTTACTTAGAACTGTATACATTTCTCTAAATTACCTTTCTTTCCTTTTCCCTCTAATTTTTAAGCTAAAAGTTATCTGATTAAGCGAAATGTCAAATTACCAATGGTAGGCTCCAACCACTACACCCACTCAGGCCTGCAGGAATACCTCATTTTGCGAACTATGCAGTCCCAAACAGAGACAACTGGAGATAACAGCAGAGAAAATTCATAAGAACTCGTAGATCCATCCCGTGGCCCCATTCTAGCCAACTTCCCACAACCCTTGCACCTAACCATCCTGCAAACACCAACAGGACTTCAAAAATTTTGGAAAAATCTGGATTTCACTACTCACTGGTTCAAGTACACCCTTCCCAACTGCATTGCCAGTAGAAACACACAATATTTAATTCATCAATTTCTAAAAGTAAAGCAAAATAAATTAACAGAATTTCTGCTTTCAGAGAAAAAAAAAATAAGAAAGGAGACCAAACAGGCTCCAAGGCGCAAAACTCCAGGGAAAATGCTCAAATAGAAAGACAAATACCAATGTGCAAAGTGTAATACGAACTTGACACATGCACAGGTGAAAGATATGAATAGTCAAAAACTCGTAACTACGCCAGATTGAAAAAAGTTACCTGCATATAACCGTATCTTGAAGGTTTAAAGAAAATATTCAGAGAGAAACAATTCATTCTTTTTAGCTTGAAGAAACCTTTTAATTGAAAAGAAAAATAAAATAGGAAAGAAAGTAAACAGAAATCCTCAGACTACGTAAAGGAAAGAAATGTGAGAGGGGTGAAGGAGACATAGATAGAGACAAGGTATATATCTACATGGAATAACAATTCATCTTTAACAGCCCTAAATACACAATGTAATTACCTAAAAAGAATGTCGATACTCTTCTTGATATGATATCGAAACAAATCCATAGTAAGGGAAAGGATCATGACAAGTCGGATTAAGTTTGTTCAATGCTAAATAAGATAACCAATATAACATCCATATGGAAATGAAATGATTTAGCAAACCATACATTTTGCATATTGTGAACTGATTGGTTCTAAATTCTAGAAAGTGCGCCTTTGTGACTCCCTATTGTCCTCAAGTCTCAACAGAATACCCACCAAATTGACACATTGTTTATCTGCAGTGAGATTCTTTTGGCATATCAAAGGAAAAACCAGAGGACAGAGGAAATTATTTATGCCCACAACCTCATGCAAGTTTAATCTATCTACATCGGCCAATCCAAAAATATGTACAACAAGAATACCAATTTCAATAAAGAAACTCATATACACAGCGATACTAATCGCAAGATGTACTCGACCTAGAATCAGAAACATCAAATTTTCGGCAAGTAAATCAGCAATTCAGGTTCGGATCCAGATGCGCATAAGGTTTCAACACCCATGATTTATATATCAAATTGAAAAATTGCGACAAGATCATCGTTATATAGATAACAAAACAGCTGAATTTAAATCAGGCAACGATAATCAGACCTTCGGGAATGGCATAGAAGGAAAAGGGGCTGGCCTTATCGCAGTCCCGAATAAAAATCGAGAGAAACTCAATAAGGAAGAATATGGGGAAGAAATCAAAGTGCGGAGATCTGAGGGCACCGTAGCTTGGGTTGAAAAGGGAAGTAAAGTCGAGAGCTACAGAAAGAGAAAAAAGGCGAGGAGTTTGGAAGGAAGGAAGGAGAACGCAAGGGAAGAACAAAGAACCGATAACACCACGGACGAATGGGCAATCGTGTCAAACACGAATTGCCAAATGGGTGGAGGACACGTGTCATCAAGTCATGGCCAAAGCTAGGAGAGCTGCTAACGCTTGTCTGTGTCATTCCTCGGAGTTCCCATTACGTGGCATGATGTGGTGGGCTGCGACCGAACGTGCATCTGTTTCGCGTATGGGGCTCGGGGGTGGTAAGATGGACGGTTGAGGTTCTCTTCAAAGCATACATTGTAGATAAAAAAAAAACCAATAATGCACTGTTCAGACTTGAACCAGAATACGATACGAGCTCACGGCTTCGACTTTTTATTTTTTCGGGTGCGGGTGGAGGCGGCTCAAGCTTGGCTTCCTGACCATGATGGTATTAGCAGTTCCAAGTTTGTTCATTAACATTAAAAAATTTTATAGGAAAAAAAGGTGGCTGTAATGCATTAGTGCCTGGGACAATTGCATTTCCCTTATTTTGGAGAGAAGACATTTACATTTCAAATACAACAATTATCCTGTAACCAAAAAACAACAATAATAATCCTAAGTCAAATAAAAATCTATTAATCTTGCAGCTGCCATCTTTTTAAATGTGATTGACAGTAAAATATTATTCGGCAGAAACCAACAATTCACATCCGGATGCTTCTGAATTTGATCTATCGGCTAATTCTGTGCCTACATGCTCAAATCCAAGAGTGATCACGTAGAAGACGGGTGAAAAAAAGTGATATAATCTCTGTTCGTTGTTTTTGTTTGGGATACAAGGTGAAAAAAGCAGAAAACAACAAAAGAACGGAATTTCTGTTCAATGAACAGTCAGGCGAAACAAGTGACATGATCTCTGTTCAACGAACAGTCATAGCAGGCTTGGATGGGTAGATTTGAGTTGAGTTGAAAATTTTACACCTGGTCACACTTGAATTACTAAAAATTGCCCTTTACTTCTGTTGACGTATAATACAAGCAGAGACTGCCGAACTATGGATTTCTGGACAGCGACTAGTCCCCTCGACTGCTATCATGTGAAAATGAATTATGACGAAGCAGTGCCTTGCCATCATCTTCTGGCCTTTGTTGGAGCTGCTCATCCCCATTTTGATTCAGGACTTCTGAACTACTCGATGGCTTAGCACCAGTAGTAATCAGATTCTTTAACCCAGTACCCTGAAACCTGGGGCTCCCTCCTCCCCTGTTTGAATTGCTTGGGGACTCTGGATCACTCCTAATATTGTTAGTGACACCTAAGAGGAACCGGTATGCTACTTTACTTGCGGATACAATCTCTGTTTTGGCTTGCCGTAGCTGCAAAATCCAGTTATAACCGTCACATTATTGAATTCCCCAATATGAGTGCTAATAAAATTTAGGAACATCATTTCACACTAAGCATGACAACAACAATACCAAAGTTAAAAAAAAACGAGATAAACAAGGCCCCACCAAATGCACTAACCAGCTATTAAGCACATGGACAATAAAAACAAGTCACCCGACTATAAAGACAATGAATGCATTCTCTGATGAAATATTCCACACTTCTATTCAACGCTAATTCACCCATGGCAGGGCTAAAAATACCAAAATTTATGTACAAGTAACGTTATATTAAACAAGTCGACATTATAAGCATCAACAAAGGAGTTATTGAAATTAACCTTCAATGAAATAAACAAGCAAAAATAATCACAAATGCAGAAAAAGATCAAGAAAATCATTTCTCACCCGCACTGCTGTACTTTCAGCCACCTCCATAGCAGTGTCCCCAGCATTGGCAAATCGATTAACCCAACCTGTGTTGGAAGGCACAAGAATGCAGGGTGTAAAGCATGTAAAGAATCAATCATCAAATCCACCATGGTGAAGGTTAGCATGTAGACTTTAGATGACAGCGGTAAGTGACACATCATTCCTATCCATCTAATATACATTAGTTCCAAACTTCGTTGACAGCTCCACAGACATAGAATAGGTTACTTCTTATACAATTCAAAAACTTTATTCTAGTTGAATCAAAGCATATGTCCACACCCTCTCTTATTGCACTCGACTTGTAACTTCTTCCTTAACTCAAGAGGAAAGTGGGCAGTTGAAGAGTCCGTGTCAACAGTAGTGTTATTTATGCCCAGTTTGGTTAGATGGAAGTGAGCCCACAGAATTGGAATTGGGGTGGGAAGTGAGATATTGGGCTGTTTCGTGGCCTGGAAGTCAATTCCATAGAATTCCCAATTTCACCAAAATGTTGGAACTAGGTTCCTTCTCACCCCCTAAGAACTGAATTAGTTCCATGGAACCCATATTTTTTATACTATTATACCCTTGATAATTTAACATGTCATCATTGTCCGTTTCATTACCCCTCCCATCTTTAGCCTTTGCAGCCTTCATCTCCCTCCAGATGCGACTTTAGCAACCTCCCATCTTCTTCTTCATCAGTCTCTCCTTCCCTCTTTTCGTCGTCCATATCCATAATAGAGGAGACAACTCATACTCCATTTTTTCGATTCTTTAGAAATAGCCACCGTCCTCCAAACCATTTTAGCGCTCATGTTTGATGTACCTCAGAAATTCACAAACCATTTCTCCGGCCTGAACTCTAATTTTGTCCACAACCATATCAAGAGCTCAAGTATTGTCAACAACGAGGACACTCAATGCAAGGATTTGCCATTTCGATACCTCATAATTGTGCGGGGAAATTGTTGCCGCCTATACGCTGTCCAGGTCCAATTTTGCGAAATTAAAGGAGCTACAAAGGTCTGCTAGCAGGACGGTGAGGCTGGAAAGGATGAGAGGGTGTATGACACCAAAGAATCTAGCAATGGTGGTAGCGAGGCAGAAACCAGATGTGTACGTGTTTGGAGTCGTGGTTTTGGAGCTCCTCAGCAGGCAAGAGGCTTTGAACTACGAATTTGACAGCGATGGTTATAGAAGGTTGAGTGTGGTGGAGGCAGCAAGGTTTACTATGGCGGAAGAAGGTGGAGCGAGGAGTGGGCCAGGGTTCTTTTTTAGATAAATTTTTGTTTTTTATGAAGGGTATATTAGTCTTTTTATATTATAGATATAAATAATAAATTAAAATAAATACTCCACTTTTGCAAGTATGTCAAACATACTTTTAACCCACTTCCAGTTCCGATCCCAATTCCACTTCCATTAAAATCACTTCCATGTATCACACGGGCCATTATGACTCCCTATGCAGATGAAGTAGAATATGAGCACAATACAGAGTTCTACAGTTTAAAGTTTAGCTTGGGCAAGAATGC
>JANTPZ010007541.1:0-11384 GCA_025593235.1 Vachellia pachyceras | reverse complement strand
AAAAAAAAAATCTTAGGATTATTGCCAAAAAAAACACATGTTAGGTGCTGACCAGTTAAATATTTTAAGTATTCCAATAATTTATAAAAAGACGATGGTTATCCAGAATTCAAAAGATAATTCAAGTTTGGTGGTTTAAATTGAGAAAGGTGTTGCAATTATTGGGGATCCAAGTATATCTAATAAGATATAATAAGATAAAAGGGAAGCTTAATCGTATTATTATAACACTAATTAACAACCATATATGATAGTGAATATTATATTAGGTTCTAAATGAGCTGGAAGAGCATAAAGTAAAAGTAGCCAAAATGAAGATATTAAGATGCGTATGTGGTAATACTTAAAAAGATGAAACATGTACATATAAGGCATACGAGGAAAATTAGTAGTGTCATCTATTGAATAAAAAAAAAATGTAGAGCTGGTTTGAACACACATGGAGAAGGTCATTAATTAGATACGTCGGTAAAAAGGGTTGCACAACGGATAGACTAGATTGGATCAAAATTCAACCTGAAGTTAGGTCTTTTTTTTGTGGAAAGGTTGGGTTTGACAACCGAAAGTTCAATCTGGTTCGGTAGAAACTTGATATCAAGTTGGATCGGTCGAGTTAGTCCAAGGTTTCAAATTCCCTAATATTTTTCATTTTTCTTTATGGAAGGTAAAAAATTAAACATGATAAATACAATTAAGATAATATAAATACTAACAATCATATAAAAATACCCCAAAACAATAAAACTTAATTACAAATTCATAAGAGTCTCTAACAACATTGAATAAAAATTAAAAAGCAATATATGAATGAAAAATATTTCACAAAAATCACATAGAAAAGACCCGGCAAAGTGGTCGAATCACTTGGTCTAAAACTTGATCGGATCCAGTTCGATTTTATTATATTACTTATTTAGACTAGGTCGAACCACCTTGGGTTCGCCTAGATCAAACCGGACTAACAAATTTTTACAGACACTACTAAGGAGTGTAAATAAATCAATTTGGATTCTTTTAACAAAAGACAAAGGAAGATCAAAAGGAGGAATACTTACATACTTCAAGAGTACCACATCATTCATGCCCCACTCAATGAAAACGTTCCAAGTGTCTTCTATTATAGAGAAAGAGAAATAATTATGAGAAAATTATGGGATATGTAATTCATAATTAGAAGACACTTGGAACGTTTTCATTGGGCATTGCATGAATGATGTGACACTTGGAGTACGTAAGAATTACCGATAAGAATCCAACCAAATATTTAGTTGTACTTTACCCCGAAAAAACATTTTCTTCCTTAATTAACAATTAGGCATGGCCGTATAGGTAATTAGTTGTAATGTTAGGCATAATTACCCACTTTATTTTACTCTATCTATATGAACCACGTGGTATTCTAAGAATAGCCAATAATTTCTCCATCATTTGAAGTTTGAACTTTTAGATTATTGCTATTAATTACAAACCTAAACCCATAGGCTGATTCCATATTAGTTTTGTCTGTTACGGATTATTATATGCATTAATCCTTATTACTAGCATTTAATTAATTACTAATAATTTACTAAGATCACACTATTCAAGAAGGAACCAAAAGTTTTTGCCATTTTGGATTGCGTAGATAATTAATAATAATATATTAAATATTTAAAGACATGTGTGTAATATATATATATGTATATGTATTAAATAAATAAGGCTTTTTTGTTTGCTTGTACTGAGCCATGCAAGCATTCCAGCAATCGAATGAGTGCATGATGCATCTGCACATGCATGCACATGAAGACATGCTTGTAAATCACAGATTCGGTTCAGGAGAGAGATTGCAAGTAGAACAAGACAAAAAGAGATATGGGCTTTAAATATTTTTTTTAAAAAAAAGTTATGACAGCCTATGCTATTTCATAAAAAAATTACACCTATAAAAAATTCTTCTAATAAGTGCAATTAATAAGATAATTTGGAGGAAATAAATTATAAAATTTGGCATTGTCTTACCTATAGTAGAAGGATCTATGCACTTAGTAAAAAACGAACATTTTACTAATTGATACTTCATAGACATATATACCAGTACTTCATAAAATAGTTGGTATTTTAGTAAATTATAGCAGAATATGACAAGTTACTTGATAATTAATTGCTTTAATTTGTATTTTTTTATATAAAATAGGTTTTCTCATGTTTAGGTTGTTTTTGTAAAAGTAGGTCATGGTTCTATAACTAAGTGACTAAAATAGGTGCATGTGTGTGATGGGTGTATAGACTATGCCTCTCATAGGGTGGTGGTTAAATTGTCTCTAAACAAAAGTTTTTTTTTTTCACAAGCTTTTCATAATATTATTTTTTACGATATGTGACTGAGTTTCTATATTATATAAAAATGCAACTAACCTTTCATATTATACAAGTCTCATCCTCTAATTAATTTACCAACGGGGCATTTATCCTCGATTCTCCCACAAATATATGCAATTGTTCATTTTGACTACATAAATACCATGTCTTAACTTATAGCCTATTGAACACTAAAAAGGTATTTGATATTAGTTAAGGTGTGGTAGCAATTGTCTTATGACGAATGCTCAATTGAGTGGTCAAGGCATAGTTGAATCATGACATTTGTGCATCTGCTCTAATGAGGATTAAGGGAATAGAGTTACGCCTTACATAACAACTATAGATTTTGGCCTAGTGATAAGCCATTAATACCGAAAATCGATATTAGAACCAATGTTATGTGTTCGATTCATAGCTGCTGAAGGGGAGATTGTTGGTCAAGGTGTGACAGCAATTGTCCCATAGTGGAGGCTGCTTTACTAAGCATTAATGAAATAGACTTGTAGCCTACCTAACAGTTATGACTTTTAACCTCGTGGTAAGCGCTCGATCTTAGCATTTGAAAAGGTTAGCTACTTCTCTTCAACAATATGCTCAAATCATTTTTACCACTCTACATTAATATTAATGTAAAAATGATTCAGCTGAACAGATTTGAATGATGACTATACAATTAATTGTTAACATATTAATATTTAATTTAAAATGGTTTAATGTGTATATAACACTCTAAAATGTTTTGTAGAGCATCTAACACCTTGAAGTATTTTTTCAGGTGCATTCAACACCCTAAATTATTTTTTTATGCCTTGATGTTGGATGCATAAAAATATTTTAACGCACTAAATGTACATATAAAAATACTTAATAGTGCTTGATACATAAAAAAAATACTTTAGGGTGCTAGATGATCTAGAAAAATATAGGGTATATGATGCACCTTAACCCAATTAAAAGTTGTAAATTAAAAATATTTAAAATAAAATCTAATGAAGTATACTTTCAACATCGATAGTTCTAATTTCAAATTTCATTACAAATTATGTCTTACGTTTAGGATTGAAGAAGCACTATGTTAAGTGATTAAATTTTAAGTAGCATTTATATTCCATCCAATTGCATAATAACTATTTAAATTTGATGTGGTATTATACATTTTCCATTATTGAGATTAATAGTGTTAACATTCAAGGGATCAAATATAATTTTATAAACTTATATGTAGAACTTTTGATTTCCCATTTGTATTTTTGTGAACTATTTCTCCATTCATGCATTAATTTACTCCCATAGAGAATGAAAAGAAGGAGATTGTGTATGTGCCACATCTCATGTTTTTGCCATGGAAGCAAAAGCTAGTCAAACACTATAGTCCCTAAGACCATATTGCGACCGTTTGGGAATACGGTAGAGAAGTACTTTTACGCAAGTCGAGTTAAATATGTGAAGGAGATTATCTCATTTTACAGAAAAACATTGTTGAACGTACTTTTTTGGAGTAAATAAACTTTTTCAAACAAAAACATTGTGACATCGACAATAACCTTACAGAGGCAATATCCTTGTAAATGAGAGGTCACAAATTCAATTCACTAAACTACTATGATTTAAGATACGTTTGTTTAAGGTTTTTTTTAATTGAAGAATCACTTTTTCTACCTTTAGTAAAGTTTACAATAAATATTGGAATCTGAAAGAAAGAAATATATTCCTGTCTATTTCGATCGAGAAGCTACTTTAAAACATGGAAAATAGAAGAGACTATTATAAAACCATAGAGATTCACAAAAACATTATAAACTTTTGATAACCAAGAGAGATATTATGAAATTTTAAAATAATTAAACAATAGTTATTGAGTATTGATGAAACATATTAAAAAGGACTTATAAATAGAATCAGAAGAATATAAAATATCATAAAATCAATCATGCAATTTACTACTTTTGAATTCCCGGACTCAACCATACTTGGCTTTGATTTGCCATAACTCAATCATCATTATATGTTATTAGGATAACGTTCAATTTTAGCAATGGTTTTTTTAACAAAAGCAGTCAACATAATTAAATTTTGAAGGGTGTAAGAATAAATATAGGGCCCGTTTGATAAATTGCCATAAGCCACTTATAAGTGTTTATTCACATAAGCCGAGGTAAATATGTGGAGGAGATTGTCTCGTTTTACGGAAAAGCACTGTTAAACGTACTTATGAAAATAAGCCCATGATTATCAAACAGACCCATAATCTTTTAAAAACGGATCAATTTTAGCAATCTCGTTAAATTGAACCAATCATCCCTTATAAAGTTGAAGAGAGTAAATTGATCCCATAAAAAAAGATACTTTGAGTCAATTTAACGAAAATGATAAACTTTTTTGAAAAGATATATTTACTTTTAACATTCTTCAAAACTTAATAATGCCTGATGCTCTTAACGAAAAATTCTGCTGCTAAAATTGCATATTAACCGACGGTACTTTAAAAAGACGTTCTTAGTGTTATTTGATCTGCAAATTACAGACCATGTCGCATTAATAAATAAATTAGTTATATGTTTTTTAATGGCTAAAGTATACTTTCAGTCCTTTATATTTGCGTCATGTTTCACTTTAGTCCTTTAAGTTTAAAAACTTTTAGTCCTCAAACTTAACGCCGTTAGTCTCTCTTAATGGAAATTGCTGACTCATTAAACTTAACGCTATTATTTTAAATTCATTTTTATTTTACACAATTTAAAATATCAAATTTATTATATTATTAAATTAAAATTAAAATGTGAGTATGCTTTGTCAACGTTTTATTACACAGTCATCAATTAAATTCAATGAGTCAGCAATTTCCGTTAAGAAAAACTAACGGCGTTAAGTTTAAAAGACTAAAAGTGCACTTTTTAAACTTAAAGGACTAAAATAAAATTTGACGCAAATATAAAAGATCAAAAGTATACTTTATCGATATTAAGTTTTTTCGCTTTTCTTTATGTCACTCCATATAGTTATCTCTAAGTTGAGTGTAACGTATCCCAGAATATCATCCTCATCAATCAAACTTACAATTTTGATTTCTTTTCCAATTTTACTTTTCTTCTCTCAATAACGGATCCAGTTTCGATCCCCATCTCCCCTCTATGCGTGCCGTCACCATCTCCCATAATATATATAAATATTATATATATTATTAATAATTAATATATTTAAAATATATTTATATAATATATTTATATATTTAATATAATTATAATAATTAATATATTTAAAATATATTTATATATTATTCTATTTTATTTATTTTTACGGATATAGACATCAGAATCTGATGTTGGGGTTAGATTTTTTGGATTAGTAAGGTAGGCAGAATCATCTTTTATCTTCTGCTTCTAGACAGAATGATAACATTCCATGAAAAACACGTTTGTTGATGTGCCTGTTGACTCTCTCTTCTGCTTTTAGACAGAATAATAACATTATATGAAAAAACACGTTTGTTGATGTGTCTGCTGACTCTTATACTGGAGCTTACCCTGCAACACAAATTGGCAGCATGTTAATTCCATTTGACCAGATGGTTATCCATGGGAAGCAAATTTCACAGTTCCAGAGAAAGCTGAAGGTATTTGAAGATGCTATTGTTGTATGATTAATCACTATATAATTATATCTCAAGTATTTTTTTTAATATCTGCTTGCAGAATGGAGAGGTTAGAATTTTTTAATTATTATAAAAATATTTAAAAATTAAATAATTCATAAATAAAAAATAAATAAAATAGAATAAATTTAAAATATTAAATATATAAATATATTTTAAATATATTTAATTATTATAATTATTAATAATATATATAATATTTATATATATATGTGTGTTAGGGGAGATGGGGACGGGACGCATGGAGGGGAGATGGGGACCGAAACTGGATCCAATAGCATATATTCCCTAGAGCCCCAGATTTTCTGGGCAGCTTCTTACATGGAGGCCGACATTCGATCCTTCATGATTATCGCTTCATCACTATAAAAAGCAAGCATTCCTTCAGCATCTAATGCACACAGTGAAACCAGCCACTCTCTCTGACTCCACTGTGTTCTCTTCATCTTCCTCTTTCTTCCTTCTTTCCTCCATTAATCTTCCTTCTCTCATCCACAATCCCACGTGCTTTCTTCTTCTTTGCCTGCACACTCTTTGCCGAACCCACTGTGCCCCCCTTTTCTTTTTGTTTTGCTTTTACTGTCTTCGTTGTCTTATCCGTATGCTGATTCTCCCTCTTGCCTTCTTCGTCCCCACATCTTTTCGGCCCCTTTCTGGCCTTTTTTCTCCTCACCGAGAACAAATCATTGTATTGTATATTGTAATGTTCTCTGATTCTTACTGAATTTCATCCATGGCTCCTGTTGTTGATACTGCATTGGGCATTCTCAATGCTGCTTTCTTCGTCGCTATATTGATATGGATTTTGGTTGATAGTTTGAGGGAGAGTAGGCGTAGCCATGTTGTATATTTGAAACATGTACCGAGACGATTCGCTGTTTTCTCCACAGTCACGATTTTGTTTCATGGTGGTCTTTCGGTTTTGAACTTGGCTTTTGCGGTTCATGAATATTGGAGTGAGCAAATCATGTCGTATTACTCTTTTTCGTTGGCTATCACATGGGTTTTAGCGACTTTGGTTTCCGTTTACTCCATGAAGAGGATACGGCGCGAAAACAAAACGTGGCCTTGCGTTTTGATTCTCTGGTGGTTCTTCGCCACTGTATTGGATTTAATCTTCGTTTCAGTGAAACTCATCAGGAATTTCAAATCCTTGAATTTGTCTTTCATTCTGTCAGAGGAAAACGTGGTGTATTTCGCTTCCTTTCCTCTTTTGTTACTTCTCTGGTTCAACGCTCTGCCTTCTGTATGGAAGAGGAAATGCAGTGAATCTGAACAGGTGTTGCTTCAAAAGGAGGAGGAGGACGAAAATGAAGAAGACGAGGAAGCGTTCATAAATGCTGGAATATGGAGCAAGCTCACGTTTCAATGGCTCAATCCTATTTTCAGGAGAGGTCAGATGCAGAAACTTGATCTTCCTCATATCCCTTCAGTTCCAAAATCTGAAACTGCAGAATATGCTTCTTCTATTCTCCAAGATTCACTCCGAAAACGGAAACTAGAAAAGGGCTCATTGACAAAAGCCATTGCTCATTCCATCTGGAAATCCTTGACCTTGAATGCAACTTTCGCAGGTACATTTCATCGTAGCTGGAAGTATAAATTTTTTTTTTTTTCAAAACATCTGGAAGTATAATTTTTAGTTCATCAGGCATATATGTATTTAGCTTTTCTGTTATTGGATTAAAAAATACATGCGATTTAATAGTCATACATTAGCCCCCCGGTGATTAAAAAATTGAAAGAAATAGAATAAAAAATCGGCCGATTCTACATATACACTATATATAGTACACGTAAACTGTTAAGAAGCCACAGGAAAAAGGTTAAAAAGCATGTAATATTTCTCCCTTCATCCTATTTTCATTGTCAGAGGTTCTCAGAATCATCAATGGATTAATTGCCAATTTATGAATGATATTTATTTATTTATTTATTTGGGGGCAGGTGTTAACACATTGGCCTCTTACATGGGACCCTTGTTGATCACAAACTTCGTGAATTTGTTGTCTGGAGATTATAACGATTCAAATATTCACTACGGGCTAATTCTTGCGTTCATTTTCTTCCTCGCGAAGACTGTGGAATCGCTAACTCAAAGACAATGGTACTTTGGGGCTCAACGAATAGGAATTCGAGTCCGTGCAGCTCTCACGGGTCTGATATACACCAAATCACTATCAATCAAGTGTGGGGGACCAACACATGGTAAAACCATTAACTTAATCAATGTGGACGTTGAAAGGATCGGAGATTTCTGCTGGTACATTCATGGAGTATGGCTGCTTCCAGTTCAGGTTGTCTTGGCTTTGGTTATCTTGTACAGGAATTTAGGATTCACACCCTCCATTGCTGCATTTGCTGTCACTGTTTTGGTCATGGTGTGCAACACTCCCATGGCTAATAAGCAGGAGAGTCTCCACTCCAAGATTATGGAAGCTAAGGATTCGAGGATTAAATCGACTTCAGAGATACTGAAGAACGTGAGAATTTTGAAGTTGCATTCCTGGGAATCCACTTTTCTGAAGAAGCTCCAAATGCTTAGGGAAACTGAGAAGAGCTGGCTTAGGAAATATCTGTACACTTGCTCAGCGGTGACGTTTCTGTTTTGGACATCACCGACTCTTGTTTCTGTGGTCACTTTCGGTGTCTGCATAATGGTGAAAACAGAATTAACAGCAGCCACAGTGCTCTCGGCTTTAGCAACTTTTCGAATCTTACAAGAACCAATCTACAACTTACCTGAGCTTGTTTCCATGATAGCTCAAACGAAAGTGTCCATTGATCGCATCCAAGAGTTCATTAAAGAAGAGGATCAAATGCAATTCACGTCTAAGCCTGCATTGAATCTTTCTGATGTTGCCATTGAAATTAAAACAGGTGAATACTCATGGGATGCTGCTGATCAATACAACAAGAAACCAACAATTCAAATTACAGAGAAGTTGAAGATAGAGAAAGGTCAGAAGGTTGCAATATGTGGATCGGTGGGGTCTGGCAAATCAAGCCTCCTATGCTGTATGCTTGGTGAGATTCCGAGAATCTCAGGGGCAGGAATTGAAGTATATGGAAATAGAAGTTATGTTCCCCAAAGTCCTTGGATTCAGTCAGGGACTGTAAGAGAAAACATACTGTTTGGCAGGAAAATGAACATGGAGTTGTACGAGAATGTCCTGGAATGCTGTGCATTGCACCTGGATATCAAACAGTGGGAAGATGGAGATTTGACCGTTGTGGGAGAGAGGGGCATAAACTTAAGTGGAGGCCAAAAACAGAGAATTCAACTGGCAAGGGCTGTTTACAGTGATTCAGATATTTATTTCCTAGATGACCCTTTCAGTGCTGTTGATGCACATACTGGAACTCATCTGTTCAAGGTAAGTGCTACTCACTGTCCACCAAAAAAAAAAAAATCTAGAGCTTCCTATTTCATTTGTATTTTCTTAGATACACGCACACAGATCTCAATGGACTTCATTGAATGTGGTGTGTTGTGCAGAAATGTCTCTTACAACTTCTCTCTGAGAAAACAGTTGTTTATGCTACCCATCAACTGGAATTTTTGGAAGCTGCTGATCTTGTCCTGGTACGCTCCTTAGCACTTCTTTACCTCAAGTATTATGTTTCTGACCTCTCACCGCCCATATGCTTTTTGGTAGGTAATGAAAGATGGGAAAATAGTTGGGTCAGGAAAGTATAAAGATCTATTAGCATGCCACAGTTGTGAACTTGTTGATCAAATGGCTGCTCATAAGGAAACAATAAAGCAAATTAGACCATGCCAAGAGGATAAATCCTTACCCAAGAAGTGTACACCATTTCAAATACACCAAATAGAAGTTGCTGAAACAAACCTTGCTGTGAACTTTGAAGAAAACAGGAAGCATTTGGAGAGAAACAAAGAAGATAAAGCAGAGACGGGTCGAGTAGACTTGAGTGTTTACTCAACCTTTGTCACATTTGCCTATAAAGGCGCATTTGTTCCCATTATTCTCCTATGCCAAATTCTCTTTCAAGGAATGCAAATGGGAAGCAATTATTGGATTGCGTGGGCTGCAGAACAAGGAGGCAATGTTAGTAAAGGGATGCTTATGGGAACCTTTGTTTTGCTATCAGGTGGCAGTTCCATCTTCATACTGGGAAGGGCTGTTTTCATGGCAAAAATTGCTGTAGAGACAGCTCAGCGTCTTTATCAAGAAATGATTACATCAGTTTTTAGAGCTCCTGTTTCTTTTTTTGATACTACCCCTTCTAGCAGAATCTTGAATAGGGTTAGTTTCCACTAATATTCTCAACTTGGTAGTTATTACCTTTCGCTTACGTATATTAGTTCTTGAAATTTATCTTAATATTTCTTTTTTATTGCAGTGTTCCACAGATCAAAGTACAGTAGACACAGATATACCATACAGGCTAGCTGGACTTGTATTTGCACTTATCCAGTTATTGAGTATCATCTTTCTAATGTCCCAGGTTGCTTGGCAAGTCATTCTTTTCTTTCTTGTTGTGCTTTCAATCTCCATTTGGTATCAGGTAAAATATATCGATCTTTGATATGAATTCAAAGTCGATCTTGAGGAAACCACCTTTTTTAGTCAATTTCTCTGCATGAAGGAAATATGTATCTTGCAGGCTTATTACATTACTACTGCCAGAGAATTGGCCAGGAAGGTAGGGATCAGGAAGGCTCCAATCTTGCATCACTTCTCAGAATCAATTGCCGGGGTGGCCACAATTCGTTGTTTCAGTCAACAACAAAGATTTTACAAGAAAGTTATGGCTCTAACTGATGATTATTCTCGTGTGGTATTTCATAATTATGCCACCATGGAATGGTTATCTGTTAGAATAAACTTTCTTTTTAATCTTGTCTTCTTTTTCGTCCTCATCATCTTGGTAACATTGCCAAGGTCCGCCATTGATCCCAGTGAGCAACTCCTCCCCCTTCATCTCAAGTTTATCTTGTGTTACTATGATGTTTGTTAACTAACAAGATTGCTTTGTCTAATTTGCAGGCTTGGCAGGCCTAGTAGCTACTTATGGTTTGAACTTAAGTGTTCTCCAAGCTTGGGTGATATGGAACCTATGTAATGTCGAAAACAAGATGATATCAGTTGAGAGAATATTGCAATTCACGAAGATACCAAGTGAAGCTCCTTTAATAATTCCAGAGCATAGGCCCCCAAGAGAGTGGCCTATGGAGGGAAAAATTGAGCTTCATAATCTTCATATACAGTATGATCCTGCAGCTCCTATGGTTCTCAAAGGTGTCACTTGTACCTTTCCAGGTCACGAGAAGATTGGAGTTGTAGGGAGGACAGGAAGTGGTAAATCCACTTTAGTGCAAGCTCTCTTCCGAGTTGTGGAACCTTCAGCGGGATGTATACTT
>JANTPZ010007540.1:0-13117 GCA_025593235.1 Vachellia pachyceras | reverse complement strand
AAACTTCTGTTTAAATGTAAATAAGGATATGAGAGAAGTTTTATCTTGATTTACGCCAACACATTTCTCCAACGTCATCCCAAACATGCCTTGAAGACACTACTAGCCATGCGACTTGATTTAGGTGATCAAATTTATATTTTATAGTAGATAGTTTTTCTGGACAGCTAACCCTAAATATTAATAATATTCTATAAGCTTTTCCCTGCACACTCATCATTTTCTGAATCACTTATGGCTCGTTTGATACCCTGGAATTGATTTTGGTGGAAATAGAAATAGAAATGAAGATGGAAATGAAAATGGATGTAAATATAGAAAAAATGAGGGGTCAAAAAATCAATTCCATGGAATTGAATACAATTCTATGGGTTACATCATGAAATTCATTTCTATCCATTTTGAATTCCATTTCCAATTCCAATTTCACCCCAATTCCACCATACCAAACATAGGAAATGAATTCCACCTCTCAATTCCACCATATCAATCATGGCATAAGAATCACTACCCCACACACACAGAGTATTGGCTTCGTTGATCTGAACGAGAAATATTGAAATGCATGCATATTCATACTTACCTGTTGTCTTTTACCTTTCGGCCCTTTATTTCCTCCTTAACTCTGAAACACACATTCTAAGCTATGAGAGCATTGTAATACACTAGCTCAGTGATTACTTGTGTAAATTAATTATAGTTTTGTGTTATTCCAAAAGAGATAATGTAAGATATTAAGGGATCCATTAGTGTATGAAAAGCAACTTCTATTAATATTAGTATATTATTGTTCCAACAAAGCACAGAGCACATACAACTATTACATATGGCTTTTAGACATATTGGAAAGAACATTAAGACTAAAACAAAGTGAGATCTCAAGAGACTCTTAATTGAGTGAAAGAATGATAAGAAGAAGTAGAAGAAGAAGACGACACAGACTTGTGAACAAAAAGGGAACCCCTTATTAAGACTCTTAGTTTGTTTATTTGTGATTACATGCTCTCATTGGACTTTCAGGATCATTGAGAGCTGCAATGGCTGTTTGGATCTTTATCTCCAGAAAATCTTTCTCTTCTTCATCCGCCTGAAAACACAAAATGGAAGCAAATATTTTTATTTAATTTTCATATATTTATTGACTACATGAAATGCATGAGAATTTTAGTAAAATTAGGTAATATATATATAATTTACTCTTAAAAATAAGAGATAGTTAAATAAATAAGAGTTATTTAGTTTCCTTCTAGATCTGCATTAAAGCTAACCAGCAAGCATTGGATTCCAATTTCTTGTTAACCCAGCTAAGATTGTGACACTTCAGATTTGAAACCGGTTTTCTTTTGTAATTGGTGTGACTTTTATAGTGCTGGCCACATTAATATATCAATTCACAGTTCATTAATAATCACATCCGGCCTTGACTTTATGTGATCTTCTTAGTACGTTATTTTCATATAAATTTAAAAAAAGTTCTTGGTATAATTTTTTTATGCAGATGCATTTCACAGTTAATTAATGTACATAGTTTGCAAGCAACATTTGGAAATATGAATTATATATATACACACACTAATATACATGCGCTCCAAATAGCTAATTAAATAATTCTTATTAAAACATATTCTATAAGTAGAGTGACATGCTTCGGCAAAAAAAAAAAGTAGAGTGACATGCATGTCCATTATTAGCTAGTCAGTTAATTATAAAAAGTTTTAATCATTTGCAACCTAGAGTTAAGTAAACTATTTTTGTTTAATCATCACTTCTTCATGAGAGCTCGAAACATTATATTACTCAAATGCTTAAATAATCTCTAACGGCCTTGTGGATTTCATTTATTTTTATCTGATATTAACACACGTCACTTGAACTAGAATATATATAATTATACTTAATTCATAATTAAGAAAGTCATCATAAGCTTTTCGTGGCTATAATGTTACTAGAAAACTCCAAAGTAATTTAAAATAAAATTAGATGGGTACACTAAAAATAATTAAGACATAAAAAATTATTTGTCTTTTATTAAAATAATTGAAAATATATTATCAACTAATAATTATAAAATACAACAAATATTTTTTTAAAAAAATTAATTGACATGTGAGAAGACCAAAAGGCTGAATCCTATTGGGAATTTAGTTCGTTACTCGAGAAAGGACGAAAGTCAAGTAAACGAAATAAGGGTCAGTGTTATTTATTGGTCTACTCTACCGTCTAGTCGCCTACGAAGAATTTGGCCCCCAGCTAAGCGACAACGCGTTTTGCCTCGTGAAAACGACAACAAGAGTGAAGATTTTGTTAAGAGAGAGGGAGGGGGGCGAAGCTTCATAGGATTTGAAGGAGCGTGGCGAGTTGACGACATGAGCGAGGAATCAAACGACATACGGCGCCTTGGAGGAAAGAGTTTAAGATTCAGAGGAGGAGGAATATTCAGAGCAATAAATGTAATTCAGAAGACTACTTGGTTCATGATGAGGATCACGTTATTAAATTTTGAAGGGAATGTTTGTGAAATTGAGATGAAATGAGAGAATTTTTTTTATCATATTTATAAGATAAATTATTAAATTTTTCAAATGAATTATAATTTTAACTTTAGTGTAGACTTCAATCTTATGGGTAAATTATTAAAATTTTCAAATGAATTATAATTTTAACTTTAGTGTAGACTTCAATCTTATGGGTAATATATATATATATATAGTAAATAGTGGTAAAATTCAAAATTTGTCAAGTTTTCTAAAGTAACAAGATTTATGATTTTTCTTGGATTCGATAAATATATTAGAAGTTACTGTAAATAGAACTAAAATAGCATATATTAGAATAATTAATAAGCATCTGGCAGAGTAATCTAGAGGTTAAAGGTTAAAATGCGCCTATGAAAAGAATAAAGTTATGAATGTATTATACTAATAGAAGGATTAAGATGCCAAAATGCAATCTAAAAAAAAATAATGAAAAGTGGTTAATTTCCCGAAAACTGAAGAATGATTAATCGGATAATAGTGAAGTTAGGATGAGTCACCCACTTATATAGAAAATGGGGTGTATTAAATTAAGATAGAAAATGAGGATTAAATTCCATCACTTGAACTTGTGGCGTCTAATTCGCAAATATGAGAACAAATTAGGGAGAGAGGAGAGAGTTTTCTATAACAAGAGATTAAGTAATGATGAAGCATATGGATTGGAATATTAGATTCTATATCTGTGGGGGGTAATGACAGGAGGAAACAGTTAAGGGGGAGAGCATTAACGATGGGCTTAAAAGGAAAAAAGAATAAAGAAAAAGAAGACAGGGAGTCAGGGACACACTGGCAATGGCAAAACATGAAAACCCATTTCCTTTCATGCTTGATGCTTTTTCCAAGCAAAACTAAGAGTAGGAAATCTTATTTGAAGTACTGTTTGTAAATGATTAGCACATTTTGTTAAACCAAAGTCTATAGAAGTTTTTTTCTCAAAAAAACTAATCTAATATAAAAGAGAAATCCTTAACTTATAAACCAAACCATAATTGTAAGGCTTACCAGAATGGGATTTATAACATTACCACACCTTGAAGAGGAGACATCACTTTTTAAGAGACTTCTTGGGTAGCCCTTTCTTGAACATTAACAACAAAAGCATCTATGTAATGGATACAAGCCTAAAGGAAGCGTATGTGTTATGAGGGATGCTTTCTTAATTTATAAATTACATCACACTTATAAGACTTCTTCTATTTACGTCTAAACAGAGGGAGAAATAAGCAATAAGGTATAGTGCTCATTCAAAAATTCATTAGAAAAGTGCTTTTACTCAAATGGAAATAATTACCCAACAGATTTTGCCTCGTACAACGTGGAAAAAAAAGACCCTCCCCAACACGCCATGATACGGTGGAGGGGTCCTTGCCTTTTAGCTGAATTGGGGCGCTCAAAGATTGGTTACAGGTGTCAATTTTTTTTTTAAAAAAAACAAATATCCAACTTATGGATTTTTCACTATTCCTGAAGTCTTCTCAGCGTCCCATCCCTTCTTCCTAGCATGTGCATGTGGTCCCTATCTCGCTTTGGCATCACAATAAGAAACGTATTTACCTTTTCATCCCATTATTAATATTAATATGCTTTTATTAATTCAAGATGATTTGCATTTTTCACGTGGCATCTAATATCCAAAACAGTATATCATATCTCATACCTAAATCTGAGAGATAACCATTATGTTTATTCTGATTTTGACTATTAAACCTGAATTTATTTATCTCCAATTAGATTTATAATTTTTTTCTCAAAAACATTCATATTGATTGGCTTCATACAAATTGGAGTTTTTATCAAGGATGGTTCCCCAATCATCAACTCATATTACTGATTTATTTGTGACAATGTTTAGAAAAATTAAAAGGCACGTTCAACAGTGTTTTTTCTCAAAATGAGATAATCTCCTTTATATATTTAACTCGGCTTGGGAAAAATACTTCTCTACCCCGTTCTCAACCGGGTACAGTAACTAACCCAACGGATTTCTCAAAATACCCTCGATTACTTATCTAATATATCAAGGAAATGAGAGAGAGGGGGGGGGGAGAGAGAGGACCTGGAGGAAGAGAGTGTTTTGGAGGGTGGCGGAGGAGCAAGAGATGGTGGCGCTGATGATGTTGAGCTTCAGCGATTCAAACATTTCACACAGCTTTACCATTGTGTCTGTCCTCTTGTTGCACGTCAAGCTCACCACTACTGTCTTCTCCCTCATGTATTTCACTCTCAGCTGCCAACATTCAACATTCAACATCTCTACGCACATACATGTACAAAATTTAAATAAAAATAAAAAATTATTAGGGGCCCTCCATTTTGTTATGACTCGTCTTGTAGCTGAAATTGATTTTGGTGGAAATGGAAATAGATATGGAGATGAAAATGGAAATTGAGATGGAAAAATGAGGGGCTAAAAAATCAATTCCATGGAATTGAATACAATTCCATATGTTACATTATGAAAATCATTTATACCCATTTTAAATTATATTTCCATTTCCATTTCTTATTCCACCTCCCAATTACATCATACCAAATATAGGAAATGAATTCCATTTCCAATTCCACCATCCAATTCCACCGTACCAAACATGCCCTTAATGAATTTTGATGTGACAAGTGGGGAGGTCCTCTCTGCTCCTTCCCAGAAGGCGGAGGGTGTGCCCTACATTGGGCTTAAACTTATGTTTCACAGATTCCGAAGTAAAATTTAGGTTTTGAAAAGTGATTTATGTTTGGGAAGTTATAGCCTTTACGGATTTCGAGGCAAAAAAGTGGGTAGGAAAGAGGAAAGTAAGAGAGAAAGAAAGAAAAAGTAGGAAAGAGAAAGAAAGAAAAAGTAGGAAAGAGAAAACATAAATTTCAAACTGAGGTTTTGTAACTTAGGTTTTGAAATATAAATGCTAAACAAGCTCAAAATATATGAATATGAATGCTTCACAGTTCACCCCCTTCATTTGGGGTCCTCCAATTATACAGTGTACTAACAAAAATTCCCAAAGTCCTTTAGGATGAAAAGTATTTGTACCGTACGATTTGAATTTTGTGTCTTCAACGATTTTCTTTATTCCTTTTCTTCCCCTTTTGAAATCCTGTCTCTATTCCACCATTTATTACTTTTAGTCCTTCTCTTACATTTCTCAAATCTTTCCAACTGCTTTCGGTATAATAGTCGATTGAATTTTTTAAAATATTAAAAAATTAAATAAATTACTTTTACGTATTTACATTTATCAATTCTTTTAAATTAATTTATTTGATTTATAAATTCATATCTTAATTCATTATTTAACAATATTTATTTTTAAATATTATTAAATTATATATGAATTTATAAGTCAAACAAATTAATTTAAAAACTGATAAAAAATATTATATTTAAAAATTATAAATATAAATACTTTAAAATAATGCAATTCCATCCCTAAAAACCCAAGTCATGTCAAAAGATGAAATGTAAGAGAATAGCCAACAGAAGCCAGAGAGAAGAGGGGATGTGAACTCGTTGGCAGATTTTAGAGGGTAATGTGATGGAGAGGATGGGGAAGAAATAGGAAAATCATCCATTGCATGAACAATTTCTTTAGAATTTAAAAATCGTTCTTGCTAAGAATTGCATTTCAGTAAATACTTTGCATATTTTCTTTTATTGTTGGTAGGGTAGTGGTCAATTTGCCCTCATTTCCTATTCTCTCCTTTCTTTTACTCCCATTCCTAGTAAAAGACTCGCCTATTAATAGTAAATAACATAGGAGTTACATAAATCAAAGATAGTCTTGTATCTTAAATATTAGACATCCATACAATACATTTTATTCATAATATCTATTATTATCCAAACTAATTTACCTATTTTATAAATTAACATATAATTTAATTTTAAACATAAATATTTTAGAGAAATCAAATCATATTTATTATAATCAAATAATTTTATTCGTTTCATTAACCTATCTAAAAAAGAATTGAGTGGGTTTCCCTCATTCGCAACACTCCAACTCCCCATAAACTTAACATTTTATAAAAAATGAAAATTAATCTTTTGATCCTCAACTTTTAATCCGGTTGTAGCTCAATCCCTGAATTTTGACTCGATGCAACTAAATCCCTGTATTTTTGACTTGACTATAACTCAATCTTTAAATTTTTACTTACTGCAATTCAATTCCCGTAGTTTTAACTATTTTGTAATTTAGTCCTATATTTTAGAAAATAAATTATATACACAACAAAATGTTAGACACTAAATTATATAATGATTAAAACAATAGAGACTGAATTGCAGTGAGTTAAAAAATTCAAAGACTAAATTACAACCAAATCAAAACTACATAGACTTAATTGCACCGAGTAAAAATTCAGATACTATGTTACAACCGAATCAAAAGTTAAGGGGCTAAAAGACTAATTTTCCCTTATAAAAACTTTACCCTTATATCACACATTTAAACCCTTAATATCTTGAACTAATTTACCATTCATTTAACACTATAAATTATTTTTTTAATAACATTTAGTGCTTTAAGTATTTTTTTCTGCAATTTCTCTCTCAAGATATTTTTTAATAACAATAAGCGCCCTCAACTTAGAATGTTGAGTGAGTGCTAATGAAGAATACCTTGAAATATTGGGTGCATAAAAAATCATTGAAAAAAATATTTTAAAATATTGAATATACCACATGTTAGACAGTGAACGATAATAGAAAAATAACTCAAGATGCGGCCACGTAAAACTCGTAGTAAACAAGGGCTCATTTGGGTAGAGCGCAATCAAAATCTACAAGTTAGCATCACGTATGAACAAATACTATAATATTAGATGAACTGCTGCGATTATATTGCTTGAAAAAATTGATTAAATTATCTGTGAAGAATGGGTGGGAAATCGTTTTATAATGACAATTATAGGAGGGAGGGAGGGAGATGATACCTCATGGACTTCAATGGGGGAATTTCCGGAGTAGCTGACGGACTCAAAAAGCTGGTGCTGCGTCTTGTCCCTCTTGGACCTGAGCAGCATAGGCAGGTCTTGTTCATATTCAAAACTTGAATTCTGATCATTATTGTTATTAGTATTCCAGCCGTTTAGGTTCATCGTGTTCCTTCCTGCAGATTCAAGCTCCATTATCTCTGCTTCTATGGTCTTCTCTTGTTCGCGCAAGAGTTGAATGTACTCGATCGCATCCTTTAATATCGATGCCTTATCCATCTGTTTTTTTTTCAAATTAAATTGTCCCAACCAACAACCATCACCACCACCAACAAAAACAGCAGCAGCGTCAATTTAGTTAGTCAACAGATTCAATAATAGCACTATTGAACTAACCAATTAAGCGTTTCATAGTGGTGGATTCGGAACTTTTTTTTATTTGTTTTTGTCTTTTCTGTCCAACATTGCATGAACTAACTGATTGTACCTTGCTAATATTGGGAACCACTGCTCTGAGAGCGAAGAGCCGTTCGTTGAGCTTCTTCCTCCGATTCCGCTCCGAGACGATGTTCTTGGAGGCCATCGACGACGAAGCGTTGCCGTCCGGCGAGCTCGAATCGTAGTAGCCCGAGATTGCCTCATCCAGTGGCCAGCTGCAGCATCGTCCGCCGAGTTTCAGAGAAAATTTTAGGGAAGAATCAGTTCAGCAACTAAGTTCGATTCGATCGATCGGTACTTTATATATATTACATACAGACGCACGCACGTCTGAGGTAAATAGTAAACATAATTGTTGAATAGAGTGGGTGAAATACCTTTCGAGCTCTTCTGTTAGGTAGAACATTGACGGTTCCCAGTACTGCTTTGATTCGTCGCCGAAGTTCGCCATGGTTGTTGAGCTCGAGGTACAGCAGAGAGACAGAGAGAGCGAGGTTGAGTTTGGGATTGAAATGAGAGGGAAGTGAGGAGGGGATTAATTTATAGGGGAAGCGAGACAGCGGGAAGATTCTTCATTGGCACGTGCGAGGAGGCTCTGTGGCGGAACGTAGATATGTGAAAAAATTTTTTGGCCAAAGAGATATGTGAAATGAAAATTTGTTGGAGGCTGAAATTTATATTTATATTAACTTATTATAAATACTATTAATATTAATATTTGTTAAAATTTAACATGCATGGTATAAATGATAAAACGAAATACTCCTAAAAATAGTAAGAACAGTTTTTATTAGTGAAAAGGTGAAATTTAGGAAACAAAGAAAATATCACAATCAAAATAATTTCTTCAAAATTATATTTAATAAGCTTCAGTATATTCTGCCGTGTTTTATTTGTTTTATAAACATTTATTCATGTAATCATCATAATTTAAAAGAGAAAATTTATATTTTTTAAAAAAAAATATGTAATTGAAGCTTTAAAATTTAATCACACCTAAGGCATCAAGGGATAAGACCTGTATAGGGAGTTTTGCCTAAAAGTTGAAGTTTAAATCTCACAGTGTTATATTAAGATGTAAAATTTGGTTCGAAACAAGAGATTTCAGACTAATTTATTTAACTTATAAATTAATATATAATATAATTAATAATTACGTAGAATTATTTTAAAGAGATCATGTCACATTATTTAAATTAATCAATTTATTTAGTGTTCACAATATACATAAATTAAGTAAGCTGCTCTTATATTAAGTACCACCTTCGATTTTATTCTTAAACAACGTTCTCTTTTGTTGGCTTGATCGTATACGTGAGTAACAATTTTATTTTGTCTAGGAATTCAACTATTTGTTTTTTTATACTTAATTAATTTCATGTCTCTCTCATTTTTTCTTACAATCAACCTCTCTCATCTTTTTCCCTGCTAATAGCAATATACTTTTCAAACGTGATTTACAGACTATGATATAAGTACGTGAGAAAAGTTTTATACCGATTTACATAAACGTTCTTTCCTCATGCCATCACAAACAGATCGTCACCGGTTGCAAGGTTATATTTGAGAGAAAAAAAAGTTAAATCTTTTACATATTCATTATTTTTAACTAATTTTAACGTTTGGTTCGTTTTTCGTAATTCAAATCATGTGTATGTTTGGAAAATACTTTTTCCTAAAGATACACGTAAGTTAAGACAAAAAAATCTTAAAACCCGTAAAAAACATATTAAAATCTGTAAAAAATATTTCAAAATCCGTTAATTTTTCTTAAAATCCATAAATAACAATTTGTATAGTCTTAGATCAGGATTCAGGGCTGTGACGCATTCCAGGCATACGTACTGTACATACGTGTACTGCTCTCTCCGTTTCAAAACATGATTGGTACTGCAAAGGGAAATGTACGGTAAGGTGGTGGCCAGTTGTAGAGATAGATGAGAGGAATGATCTGTGTTTTGATGTTTCTGAGAAAGCATACCTCACCTCATACTCCTCTGAGATGCTGATACGGTCTACGAAGCCGCGTTTATCATCATCCCATTTGCCTTTTGACTCGCTCAATAACTTTAAACAAAAAATAAAAAAATAATAATCAATTAATTATTTTTTAATATAAGAGTTAATTAAACATATATATTAATTTATATATATTATTTGTGTGGGCGCGAGGGAGAGATTATACTCAAAAGGGCTATTCACAAAAATTTTGAAAGTCTAAGAAGGTTGAATTTCAAGCATTGAGAAGTTGAGGGTGTTATATTTTTACATATATAATTCAGAATTTATGAGATTTATGCATAATTTAATTTTACATATATAATTCAGAATATGTGTGTGTGTGTGTGTGTGTGAATATTCACAAAATTAGTCTTTTCCAGCAATTAGGAGTCACTTTCATGTTGCCTCATGTTCCGTCCAACGACTGATTTGTTATTTATTCTCACTGTTATTTATTGTTGTTAATAATATATTGACAGAAAAATAATATATTGAAAAAAAAATTGATGATTTAAACAATTACATTTCGTTGCTGTTGTTGTTGAAAGATAATAATAATAATAATTTGTTTTCATCAATCACTTTCGGACTTGATCGAACTATCAAATGCCAACCGCTCATTGTTGTGTGTCATGGATTCAATTGTCTTCGACTTGGGCCCTAAGGAATTGGACCAAGCCCATTCACACCAACAAGTTCTATTACTCCGAGGACAATAACCTAAGAGTGGGCTATCTACATAGGCCTTATGAAAGCTTACGACTGTGGATTCAGGAATATCATTATCGAATCTGATGCCAGACTTTTGGTGGACATGCTTAATTTAAATTGTGACTCTAGTAACAGTGATTTATTATTTGCAGATATTATGGAACTCATGGCTATACAATGGAATGTTATCATCCAGTACGTGTTAAGAGAGCAGAACAGATTGGCTGATGCTTTAGCTAAGGAGGTTATCTCTTCTTCTAGAGCTTATACCTCGTGCCCGCATCATCTTCGGGATTTTGTATGCGAATGATTGTCTGGGAGTCTCTCCCCATTTTGTGTAATTTCTCTTTTTTCTGTGAGCTTTTAGCTCTCCTTATGTATAAAAAAAATAACCTCGATATGTTCGATGTGACAACAGGGTTGGATTTAATAGAAGAAATATGTTCTCACAACATGATGATGTGGCTGATGCATTGGCTAAGAAAGCTATTAGTATTACTACTATATACGGGTCTTGTCCGCCTCATTTGCAGGCGATGTGGTCACCCGATCTTGGGATTGTGTTCCCCTCATAGGATTATCCTTTTAATTTTGAGCCCCTGAACTCTCTGTTGTAACAAAAAAATAAATTTCTGTTAAAGATGTCTTATATTTAATATCCAAGAGTGCTTAGAACACACTTACCTCCTATAAGAGAATATACATGCTTAGCAAAAAGAAAAAGATAAGTCATGGATTACGTATGATCGCCATATATTTTGCTGATTGTACTTGTTTGAAAACTTCATTCCCCCAACTGTGCACGTAAGCCGTAGAATCTCATTATTTTTCAGTTGTCGCACAAATGTAAAAGGTCCACGTTAAGTTTTTCAAATGAAACTCTTTATTGCAAAATTAATTAATGATCTATTCATAAAAATCTAACAGCCTCGTGTATCGTGCAAGGCTCCACTTGTTTGAAATAAGAAAAAAAAATTGTTGGAAAAAAAAAGAAATAAGAAAAAATATGTGTGAAAATACCTAGAATTAGCTTTAGATTAGGGAGATAAATTGCGTGTGCTTGACAAATTACACGCAAATCGAGATAAAATTGTTCTCACATATTTATTTTAAATTATGTAAAATCATTATCTCATCGGTTTTCAAACGGGTACAAAGGGTGTTAACCTCAATTAAGAGTTTTATTCCTAAAACCATATCGAAATTCATAGAAAAAACTTGTTGACTAATTTTGTCTCGAAATCTGTAAAAACCATCTCGAAATTCATTAAAACCATCTTAAAATCCGTAAAATACCTAGAAATCTGTAAACTCATTTCTCCCAACAGACTTCTCAAACACACGCACTTTTCGGATTTGAATTTATGTTTTACTCCTTATAAGGTGTAAGCCGCTTACCATTTCATGAAATGGTTTTTTTGTAGTTAGAACTGGAAATATTTTTTTATCCATGATATAAGTTACATGGTAAGTAATTTATATTTATTTATCAATTTTATTTATGTAATTAATATTTAAAAATGACTTCTATCGTATTTTTTATCATTCAAAACCTAATTAATAGGAGATAAAAATGAAAAAAAATAATTCTACAGATTTAGTTATCCAAAGAATTCATAATATTAAAATATATCCTCCGTTTATTATGGCTCTATTTGACAAAGCTTCTCGAGAGTCCAAAAACACGTTCAACAGTGTTTTTTCACAAAACAAGATAATCTCCTTCATATATTTACTTCTATGTTGCTTTTTCAAAACAGTCGTATATCTTTCTTCTTACGGATAACTTTTGAGGATTCAAACAAAAGTGGTGATAGGAACGCATACACAGTTACACACATGAAGGCACAAGATTTTTTTGAGTTTTTTTAATCAAAGTTAAATAATATTTTTAAGGGAAAATCAGCTACAGGTCCCAAGTTATACAAATAACCATTAAAAAGTCCCAAAAAATCTAATAATTAGTGACAGGTCCCAAGGAACCTTTTAATGGTTAATTTCAATTGTTAAAAGTCCATGTTACCCTCACCGTTGCTTCTGAAATGTTTTGAAAAGCAAGGTTGAAGACACAATGTTTGCTCCATCCGTTTGAAAAGTGCCGACCTGCCTCTTCTCGCCCTTCATCTTCGTTCTGCTCGCCTGAAGCTGTCACTATCGCCGTCACTCTGTTCGCTTGAAGCTGGAGAACAGGGTATGCAACAGAACGGAGTTTGTTCCTCGGAGTCTGTTGATGGAAGTCGCGATGTTTGGAGCTCCAAGGTATCCGATTCTTCCTCAGCTGACCATCTCGTTGTCATGGTCAATGGAATTCTAGGAATGTTCGGTTATTTCTCTGAAGATGATAAGTAACCCAATCATATGGCACTTGTAGGTTTTGATTTTCTGCATTACTATTTGATAAATTAGAACCTAATTAGGCATTTCATAAATTGAGAGATCTTGCTTGCTACCATATTTTAGCAATTTGAAGTCTGTATTCCTGGGTGAGAGAAATAAGATCA
>JANTPZ010007536.1:0-12875 GCA_025593235.1 Vachellia pachyceras | reverse complement strand
GGTGCTGGAATTGTTTTGCTCTTGAGCTTCAGCTTCCAATCCACCGGCTTAAAATCTAGATCTAGGCATGACTCCATTTCGGGAAACACGTACTCACTGAAAAGAGACAAGGGCATCAGTGGAATAACAAAAGTATGGTAGGAGTATGTTAGTCTAATATTTTTATTCCCCTCTAAAACCCCCAAATTGGAGGGATCAAAAAGAGAGGGAGGGAAGGGGAGAGAGAATATTATTTTTCATCCCCTCCCCTCCAAAAAATTCAAACCAAACAAGGGGAGGGTCTCATTAAACCTCCCATTCCCCTCCCCCCAACCAAACAGGCCCTGAGGCATTGTTTGATTCGGATTTTTACAAGGGGAGGTTAGGGGAGGGTGAGGTATATGAAAAAATTTGTGTTTAGTTTAAAAGTTGAAGGGGAGGGGGAGAATTTTTATCTTTTTTTGGCCATTCCCCCTCTCTCTTACCCACAAATCAGGGTTCTTTGGAGTGGAGAGAAATTCATTCTCCCTTTCACGAAATTGCCTATAGTATTTTAACAATATTCTAGTGTTACCCGAGGCGAAGAGATCCCCTGTGGCTAACCTACAAATACATATATAGCAACGGGTTGTCTCACCGGAATAGCGTCACGAAGCATCGTGTTCTACTTCATCACCACCGAGTCAAGCTCCTTGCAGATCATATCAAATGTTGCTTTGCTCATCCAGAAAGATAGCCGAAATTCTTCCTTCAGGGTGGTTACACCGTTCCCACCAATCCTTCGACCTATCCTTTACCCATAGATGATAATGGCGCTGACCCGAAGACGGTGGTGCATAATTTCAGAACCCACATTGTCAGAAGCGAAAATTGAATAGGAAACAGCAACCGAAGTTGAAGCCGAAGCAAACATTACAGTGGTAGAGTAGAATGACGAGTCCTTTTGGTTCACGAATGGTCAAACCCATCCATCTAAGAGTAATGGTTATGGGAATAATAAACGGATTCGGCAAAGATTTGAAAACTATCAGATTTAATATAACAGATTTGAAGACTGTCATATTTAATATCATATTTAATATAAACAGATTTGATTTGGTAATATAATTTTTATTGTATTTAATTTTCTTATCGTTAGTTCTAGGGTTTGAGTGTGGCTATAAACAGACCTCATATATTTCATTGTACGTAACTATTTGATTTGACGAAATAATACTCTAACTCTGCCTCTTTGAATCTCTCTCTTTCTGCTTCTTCTCCTTTTTCTCTAGTCTCTCTTCCTCTATTCATATATATTCTCTCTTTCCCTTTCTCGTTCCTGCATCAAATGGTCCTCAAACTATAAGTAGTAATCATTCATAGCTTGAACTTAGGGTAGAGCAACAGGCGGGAGGGGCTGACCTGATGGTCAACTTGTAGCCCGCATGTTTATTTATTATCGGGTTCGGGTTAGCCCGCAACCCCGTTGGAACCTGTTTAAGCCCGGTTGTAAACGGGCAGGTTGAAACCCGATCATATTTGGGCAGGTTCCGGCTAACCCATTTACATTAAAAAAAAAGAAATCCAGTGACGAAAGTGAAGACAGAGAAGATCACAACTTAAGAGCTGAAAATCACACGAGTTGAAGGGTTTAGTGAGTGCTGACCTAGTAGAAATGTTCAAAGCATTTGAAACAGAGAGTGCTGAAATCCACATATCAATTTAGATGTGTTCTAAGTGTACTCAAATCCATAGATCAATTCAGATTCCACGGCGGCTAAGCTAGTAAAGGTGTTCTAAGCGTTTGGAACAGAGAGTGCTCAAATACCTTCTACGGCACCGTATGCGACACTGGGATGAGAGCACAGGGATGCGAGCACGGCTGAGTGAAGGGCGAAGGTAAAGTAGACAGGGCGAGCGACGGCTGTGGCTATGGGTCACGAGCACTGGTGATGAAGGAATGAAGCACTGCAAGTGACGGTGACCACATTTCTGGCCATCATTGTTTGATCTTCTCATCGGCGCAAAAGGAAAAAAAAGTTGAACTTGATGGAATACATGGATCGAACCAACGAGCTTTAGGGCAAATGTTTAAGACCAACCCATGTACCACTAGACCAAGACTAACCATTAGTTTATATAACCAAATATCTATATATTATATAAATAAATATATGAAATTATTATAAATATAAACAAGCGGGCACAGGCAGCACGAGGGTATGCCCGTAGCCCATCCCGTTTAATGCATCAACTCACCCATCATGGGTCAATTTCGGACGGGTCTAAATAGGCAATTTTCCAGGCCTATTCGGACGGGTTAACTGGGTTATAGGCTTTTTGCTCAGCCCTACTTGAGCTTGTTGCTTATAGTAATACCTGAACATAGCTCTGTCTTGCTCAGATTCAATAGCCCCCTTCTTATCCTCTTACTTTTCTTCTTCGTCCAAAAGAATCCATCAAAGAAACAATGTTTGTCCCCATATCAATTAAGATAAAGAAAGCTCAATGGTTCACTCTAAAAAAAAAAAAAAAACCTTTAGAAAATCCTCCTAATTAAGAAATGGGACCAGGCTAATCTCCATTAAAAAACCAGTGTCTGTCCTCTGAGTTTGTGTGAAATCAAAGATTTGACGATAGAAACATGGTTGCGATTGGAAGATAAAAAAGTTGAGTTTTTTGTGTAAAAAAAAGAAAAAACATAAATGAAATGATAAGAATATAACTATCAACTTAGAATTACTCCTTCACATTCCCTTCTAAATCAAATAACAATTATTAAAATATTTTCCCTATCCTCACCTCTTTTTGAACCAAACAAAACTCATAGCCCTCTCACATACCTTTAATTGAACCCAACTCCCCTACCCTAACCTCCCATCACCTGACCTCACTTACAGCTAACATCACCTACCCTCCCCTCCTTTGAACCAAACAAGGCCTAAACCCTTTGTGTGCCCCTCTGTGGGTTCTCAGATAGCTCTGTTTGGTTACTTACTATCCAAGTTAGAGGAATTTTTCTTAGAAATTTTCTAGCATATGACATCGTTTAAGAAAATTAGGTAATTGTTAGAAGTGTAGAAATTTTCTTAGACATTCTAACATATGACATCGTTTAAGAAAATTAATTGTTAAAAGTGCGTTTTTTTTTGAGTGGAAAGGGAAAAATATATTAACAACAAATACAAAGTACAAGACACAACCAGCTATGTAATAGTGTTAATGGAATGAATAAGAGTATTGGCATTTGCGGTGTGGTTAACATAAGTACAAACAGCTATGATAATAGACTCGGGAGAAGCAGGTTTATTCTGAAAAATATTCCTGTTTCTATTGTCCCATAGCTTCCAACAAAGAGTGCCAAAGAAGAGTCTCCAATGAGTACCCATACAACGAGGATTAAGATTCCATAACAACCATTTATGAAATGGCATGTTGCAGAAGACTTGGAGTCGATGTGGGGGTATCACCTTGCTCCAGCAGCTTATCCCGACAGGACAATGCTTGAGGATGTGGTCCAGGTCTTCCAGGGCGTAATTGCATATCTTGATGCGTTTCTCGTTAGAAAGAAGTTTACCTTTCATGGCAAGCCAAAGTAATTGCATAATTGTTAAAAGTGCGTTTTTGATTTCCTAGAATGTCACCTTAAATTATTTGAATTGAAACTAATTGATGGAGATCCAACGGTTAAAAAGAATACACCAAGAAATGAGATGCATAAAGGCTGCATTTAAAGATTAATTAATTTTTTAAATAAAATATTTTATTTATTAATTTAGTTATTTAGATTGAGTATATTGTAAAATCAATTAAGTTTATTATCTTTAAAGTATTTATGATATTGTTTTAATATTTTGAGTAATATAAGTATTTTGTTACTTATGAATCAAGTTGTATTAAGTTATTTGAGAGGATGTATTAGAAGTTTTTTTGCTAGTATTGACTTGTGTTTCATATTCTAATAGAATAAGATTAAATTGCAAAAATTTGATTAACTTTTATAAAACCTTTTATTCTATAGTTAAGGATGTAGTCTTTAACTTGTGAATTTTATCTGATAAATCCCGTATAAGTAGTATTCTACAAAAACTCTGTTGATATATGCGATTAATAATGATATATTAGAAAAAAGAGGATAAATATGGAAATGAAGTGAATTAAAATTTTATATTTAAAACTACATTCAACCCTTAACTAATTCTTATAAAGCATTATGCAATTATTTCAACATGGTGGTGGTTCGGTTCAACGGTTCGTTGCTTCTCGAGTAACTGTCTGTGCAAGATAATTATGGAGATGCTGCTCGTGTAACAAACAATAAATTAGAGATTTCACGTATTAAGCGTCCACTGTCCAGTTACATATAGACCTCCATGGCAATAAATTTAGAGGATTGGCATAATGGGCAGAAGCTAAGCTTACTTTCACAGTCTTTACACAGGCAGAGGTGTTTACAGGGTAATAAGAGCATGCTAACTTCATTGACTCTGCATACCTTACAGGTCATCATCTCTTTCATGTCATTATTGTCCTTGGAGAGTAGGTGAAAATCAATAGAACGGCCATTGCAGCATGAAGCAGTATCGTCTACCTCACTGTCGCCGCATCCTTCTTTGCTCTCTCTGCCTTGAGCATATATTTGCTGAAGATTGTACTTGAGAGCAGCAATCTTGTTCTCATTGTATCTGGCATGTTGTTGCCAAGCACTTGCTTCAACACTCAACTGTTCCATTCGCTCTTCAAGTTCTATGTTCTTCTTATTGATGCTTTCAACCTCTGCTTCTTTCTCATTAAGTTTCTGTAGGACTCTGTCTTCAACCATCGACATGCTATGAAGTTGAGTTGCTTGAACCTTCTCCATAATAGTTTGCCGCAATCGTTCACCCTATCAAAAAGGAGATAATTGAAGCTGTCATCTCTAGGATTGCAACCCATTGTGAGAGCTCACACCACCAGCTCAGAATTAAGAGATGACAGAAAAGTCTCCTTCTAGCTTTTGATTTAAGAAAAAAATAATAGACAAAAAAGACAAAGTCACCGAAGAATGGAGATGCCCACACCCATATCTTTGCATATAAAAAACAAACACACAATTATTAGAGTGCAAATATGACACACTGAATATCCAGCCAGCACTAACAGAACGAACATACTATACTTTTAAAAGAAATAAACAAGAATAATCGTTATTACGAGGTATATGGATATCTAAAATAGAATCTAAGGAAAAACAGATGAATTATTTGGCAATGGTATTGCAGGCTTGTCTAGATTCCATAAAGCCTATAGGATTGCAATTCTGTCTAATCTAAAATTTGTCATCCATTCCATACAGGTATCACCTCAACCCCCTATTGGACTGAAAAGAATGGACAATTGAGATAATAGATAAGGCAAGATTAAAATTTCTCAGACAACATCGAATCCAACGCTCATGTAATGACAAAGAACATTGGGCTAACATTCTATTTCTACCACATCCAAATATGTAGTTCTTTGAACATTGGTGCCCATTACATAAAGTTCACACAGATGCAGTTTGGGTTCTTGCAGCCAGAATCAAAGCTAATCCAAAAAAACAATCAACAAGCCAATTTTAGTCTACTAAGTTGGATCACTTAACAGAAGTCATAACACGGATTCATCACACCCAACGACAAAAGATGATGTTCAATATGCTTAAAAGGCATGATGTATTCATATGACAATAAAAATCCAGTTTCAATGAAATACACAGAGTTCTGACCTTAACAAGTAGGTAAGTAAATTAAACTAGATATACAGCACTAACCTGCACTCTGAGATATTTTTGTATTTCTGCGTCCTGCTGCTGTAATTCACGTTCAATATCATCACCAATGAGTGACAGTAAAGCCGAGTCTCCGGTGGAAGAGAAGCGGGTATTGTCAAGTGACAAGCCCAAACCAGTAGAGACCGATCGAGTTTGGAGGAAATCTATGGAAGATATCTGAGAATTGTTCTCTAGAAAATCCTGTTCTTTTAATCTTTTCCTCTCGGGTTCTAACCCGTAATTCCATCGCAAATCAGCTCCACCATCACTGCGATCAGCAGGAGGTAATGGACCGGGCGCAAACCCGACAACATGAACTGGAAAAAAAGCAGAACCCAACAATTCAAGGGGTTGGTTTTATATATCAACACTAACACCAAAGTTAGAAAGACAAGAAAATGTTGAGCAAGAATTTAAACTCAGAAACACGACTATTCAACTATATATATGAAAAAAGAAGATTTTGAATTCAAGTTGGTCAAATGGTGCCAAAACCCTAGCTTAGTTCGTTTCCTTCATTTTTTCACAAGCTGAAAATTTTTCAGAGCAAAGAAAGGGGTGTATCCTTGTGAAATTTCCAGATAAAGAAGAGAAGCAAACGAAAATAGAATATATGGAGAAAAAGGGAACGGGGCGAAGCTAAAGATGAGGATTGTACGTACAGGGAGGTGCATAGGGAGGATGCTGGGCCTGATCTTGCAAATCAGCTGGATTATATAAGGCAACCGGCTGCGACATCTGACCATCCACTGTTGGTAAACCACTGCAAGAAACGCAAGAGGAACGGAGAAGGGAAAAGAAACAGTGAATTAACAGATTGCTTACAAAAAGAAAGTTGGGTAAAATGAAAGGCAAAGAGATAGAATTGCTTGAGATATTAAGGATTTTTCAGAGAATAGTGGACAGTATTTGCCTGAATGATTTCGATTGTGGTTGTAGTGGTTGGGTTTGGTAGTGTTGTTGGAGGTGGTGCAGGGGAAGAGCCATGGTTGTCCTGGGAGAAGCGAGGCTCTGTCAAAATAAAAGGGTGAGGTGGCCGAAGGAGAAAATTCCGGTATTTCTAGTTGTCCCTTACATTTCTGGATATTTCTTCAGATGTACACAGATAATCTAAAGCCCAAATTTCAGAATTTGATCCAATAGGCCCAAAACCCATGGGGAAAGAAGGTGAGCTCCATTTGATAATTTTAACTGAGCAAAAAAAAAACATAGACTTGACAGCAGGGTTGGAATCAGGTTAGACATTTTATATAAGACTACCCTGTACAGGCATTTTTCGAGCCTGTATCTGGGTCTATACAAGGCCTGATTTGCCTGTGGCTTATATAAAAATATGTTTTCAAAATGAGTTTATATATAATTATATAAAATAAATAATAGATAAGAAATGATGTGTTGATCCAGTGGTAAGGATCATTCCATCTCCAACCTTTATATCATTTTTTAAATAGTGTATATATATAAAAGTTCTGGCCACCTGACAGGTCAAAAAAGCCTATCATGCAGCTTCTCACGTATATTTCTTTAGTGACTTTTATTATGTGATTATTTAACCATTCAATGGAGAGTGTACTTAGACGCACCTATATCCTATATCTTGTTTCAAGAATGAAAGAAGAAAATAAAGGGACAAATGCGAGGGTCTTTGATATCAACGATGTAGATAATAAGTTTGTTATGTGAGATAGGCTTTTGATTTTACCAAAAAAAAAATTGTATTTTGAGTATTTGAATTAATTTATTTTAAACGATTTTACGGAAATTAATATAAGTATGTAAAATAAATTTTGTTTCAATTTATATAAAAGTGTTATAAGGCTAAGCAAAGGAGGATAGAAAATTTATGAAGGGAAAGTGGGGAAACAAATAATGTTTTTTTAAGCAGATATCCTTATGCCAGAAGCAGTCTTATTTAAGACACTATCAGTTAATAAAGATAGGCACTTCTCTCAACAAACTTAACCTCTACCGTAAGACCCAACCCTGATGGCAAATGAAGTTGTACGTAAGGGAAAATTTTGTTCGTGCAAACAGGTGATGAGGAGAATTGCAGAGTCTGTGTCTCGCCCCTGATTGTGAGGTTTGGTCCTCTCTCCTTGTTTATGATGCCAAGACACAGTTAGCTTCCCATTAAAACGCTTCAATGTTTGATGCTTTTTCTGTTGATACTGCATTACTAGGCTGCAGCCATCAATTTGGAAAGGAATTCCACTGGCTAATCATCAGCATAGTTTGGAAATCAAGTGAAGAGCCACTGAATGATATATTCTAGCCTTTGAAAAAGCAGCAACTCGTAGACTTACAGGTGAAGCTAACCATGCACCAATTCTTATCACAAGATCACACAGAATTAAGAGTGTGATCCCACGCTTTTGTTACTCCCATGGCCATTGGTTAAGACACTGTGAAATACTAAATGTTCTCATCTCTCTTAATGAGAATTTAAACTTTGGTGGGTCATTATATAAAAGATTAGCCTCTTCCATCACATGCGACCAATAACATCCAAAAACCATGGTGAAAACACCAGAAAAAAGACTCAACGTTAGAGGGCTTGGAATTCTTTTTTTTTTAAAATATAATAAAAGTACTTTCATAAAATTGATACACCAGTGAAGATTGTAATTTCCATAAAATTTCGGCTCCTTCAGTATATTTTGCATTCTCTCTACATATATATAGTCAACTAATGCGGCCCGTGCAATGTTGACCTTCTGCTGCTTCTTCACATATAGTTGTATCATTTGGTGCCGGTGAAATATATAAAATCAACTAATAATATATCGTTGGCACCTAAATGTTGACAGGCTAACACACTTATTATTAAATTTGGAAATATTTAATTTTTAACCTAAACCGTTCGCCACTCATTTGCCCTCTTTTGTTGCTTCTGCTTTCATATACTTGATTCTTTTATCATTTCATTTTTCCAAGCATCAATTTCACACGTTAATTGTACACTCTTCCGCCCCAAGAATCCTGCCTTTTCTTGTATTTTAAAATTCCAAATTAACTTTTTTATTTGACCCCTCGTTAATTTTTTTGGCCGCCCGGTTTCCGGAGATTCACCCTGATTAATCCAGACTTGACCCGCGTCACGCACCTAAAAATGGTGGATGAGTCTCCCAACGGTGGTTATTGTATATACAATGGTTCGAATTCAAGACCTTACTTAAGTTGGAACAAGTCGTTTACCACTTGATCCAACTAACTAACAGTTGGTGACCCCTGGTTAATTTTTGAAATATGAAACATAGTATGCACAGACCAATGTTAAGAAGCTTCGTACAAGACCAGCATAGTCTGAAAGATAGAGTTGCTTGGTTGTCAAGCACGAGCACCAGAATCATGGATTCCCAATGCAGGACAAAAGAGCACGACATTCATTCGGCAGAATTGGGACATAGCAATGCTTCCTTATGTTTGCTTATTCTAATGAAATAACCAAAACCATAATTAAGAATCTGCACCGGTTGAGATATTGCATCTGTTCTTTTGCGTAGGATCAAAGTTAAACCATATCAGAGGTTGGTCGGACTGATTGATAAGGGGAAGACAAGACGAGGCGTACCCACCAGGTCTTGGACTCAAACCCCAGGAAGTCCCTCACGAGGCGACCCCGAATTAGTTTGGGTCCGAAAGGATCCGGGACACCGGAAAAGTTTTCACACACTCAAACAAAAAAAGTTAAACCCTATCAACAAATGCAAGTCCTACACATTAGGACGATCTGGGATCGAGTAAATTATTTGACTTTCACCTTAAATAAAAATAGTAGTAATAAATTGGAGAATAATGCGCCAGAAAAGAAAGAAAGAGAGAAAGAACTACTTACACGAAGGAAAAACCATAATTGATTAACAGATCAGTCCCAAGTATGTCTATGCCTAGCAATTCAAGACAGCATGTCATCATCTTCTCCACTACGGCAGCGAATATTCTCAGAAACGCGTTCAAATTTCTTCCTGTCCTGCCCAAAAGCCTTTTACAGCCGTAGCCCACATCTCTTTCCTCATCCTAAAGAACCAATGAAATGAACACACGTATCATATTTCCCTTTTCTTTTACCTCACTTTAGGGTTTGTTTCTTTCTTCCCACCGGCGGAATTCCGAATCAATCGTATGTGCAAGAATTCTTCAGAGAAATTGTGGCGTTGATGCGTTGAGGATTCAGATTTATAGAGCAGCCGATCCTCTTGTTGAATTTCGGCTTCACCAACTTGCCAAGAACGTATGCTCTGGATCGAAGCTCAAAATTTAACTTCAACTGTACTGGAACTGTAGGCGCACCGGTTGAGCTACTCAGCCCCGCACCGCTCCCGTACAGAGCAATCTTGTTCCCCATCACTGCCACACTCACTGTCCTTTGACTCTTTCTCGATTGATGAAACCTCTTCATCTGTAACCCCGCAGAGTTCATTAAGCAATAGTATGTATATTCAAAGAGTTATGACTGTAGCAAAAGTTTTGAGCAAATGAATGGGATGATGATGGGTTTCGGAGCTTACTTCACCGGAACCAATTACGATTTCCGAATAGAGTAGATCCAGAGGTGTCGAGGAAACGTGGACCCCAAAAAATGTGCCAGTGTTGCGATATGTGAATTTCACGGTGGAATTCAGGGATATCATATCGGTGGCCACTCCTGTGGAATCCGAACCGGCCTGAACCGTGAGATGATTGAATTTTATGCTCTGCAAGATGGCAATGCCAATGGATCAAAGCCAAATCGGGAATTGATTCAACTATTCGATATTCCGAAAATTAAGGATGGGAATGCAAACCTTCATGGCGATTTTGGGCTTCATAGGCTTACTGGCACCCCAAAGAATCAGAGAGAAGACAGTGAAAAGAAGGATGAAGCCGAGAACAAAAGCTAGGACATAGCAGCGACGAGGGAGAGGCTTGTGGTGGTCTTCATTGGGAAGAAGACCCTCCTCCTCAATGACATCGGGCTGCTTCCATGACTTCTGAGACTTGCCATGGGGGGCACGAGAAGCATCGTTAGGAGTTATTTTGCGAGATCCAGAGAACCTGCTAGAGGAAGATTCGCGAGAGTGATGAGCCAGTGAGGCGTGGGAGTGAGGGGGTGATCCCATGGGGCTGAGCACAGGGGTGGAGTGAAAGGACGTCGCCGTCTTCTCCCCATCGTGGGAATCCCTGGAAGGACTCTGCACGTAGTACACCGGCCGCCGAGGAGACCTAGTGGGAGACGAAGCGGCGAGGCTGGTCACTTCAGAATCCGTCTTGGTGTGCATTCTGGGATCTCTCTAAGCTCCAGGTCACAAGAGACTTCTTTTCTGAGCCTGTGTTTCAGATCATCTGCAGAGTGGAGAATAATGGGGTCTGATTGTGAGCTGGCCTTTTATGAGAAGGCGGTTTGGCAGGAAAGTTTAGGAAAATGCACTAGTGGGTAATCCAATTGTTTAAAACACTGTTATAACTAATATACTAAACTACCAAGAAAATATATCAATGGATAGTTAAAAAACAGTAGATAAACACCCACTAAAATCTAATTTAATTTTTAAAATCATGATATTGTATGAGTAAGAAAAATGCTTTCCGATTCTTCAGAATAATTTTAACTTTCAAAACTTGATTTATGGTGGAAACTATAGTTTTTTGATTCATTTTTTTGAGCAACAACTTATATTCTAATAGTACTAAAAAATTGGGTAGTTTCAAGAACAATTCTTTGAAGTAAGCTTAATCTTTGTTCTACAAGGTATTCTTTCCATTTTTTTAAAGGTAATTCTTCAAAATATATTCTCTAAGACCACTTTTACGTAAACTAAAACAGAAGTTATTATGTAAAAATTAATCCAAACACACCCTAAATAAAAAAGCAAAAGTAATTGAATTAGCTGTGGAAAATAACAAACAGCCACTTTACTAAACTACCAAGAAAACAACGGGAGCCGCTTCACATGGGATGAGGCCAAGGACAAAAGAGCATATGTAAGCCCGATAAAATGAAGAAGCCCTGCGCTCTGGTTAGCAAAGAGTTTAAAAGCACATTCAACAGTGTTTTTCGTAAAACGAGATAATCTACTTCATATATTTACCTTAATTTACATAAAAATCTTCTATACCGCTTTTCCAAACTGAGTCCTCATTCTTGTTTGATTGACCCGCCAGCCACATTCGAAATGTAAGGTATTTTTGAATCGTGCATGCTGACTAACTCCTGCAGTGAGGTATTTTTCTTCCGCTGTGATTCTGTATACATGAATTTCAAATTAAAAACAAAAGGCTCTTAAACCTCTCTCTCTCTCTCTGCTTTTTTTTCCTTTTTGGATAAAAGGGCTTAGATCTAGAAATTCAGAGACCAACAAGGATTAAAGTTCTTCGCTTTGGAAATAAATGTAGATGCAAATAATACAGTGGGTGTATTAAAAACTATAAAATCCCAGAATGGGTGGAGACTATAATTCTATACTCGCATTATCTATATGCTCATCCCAAAGGTTGGAAGCCTTGGAGGGACTATTAGCCCACTTGCTGTAAGTTCCAAGGAAAACAAAATTGGAATTCACAGAAAAGCATGTCGGTGCCCTTGTGCTCAACACGGGCGGTAGGAAAGGAGGATAGAAATAATTGATTGAATAAAGTTTGACGCCAAAATAAGATATCACTTACCCAACAAAATAAGGTATGATTATCGTGTTTATGCCTGCTAATATTATAATAATGATGATGGTGATGATAATATAATTGATATTCATTTAGGTACTTGTCGACCGTCTCTGACTTTATGTGATCTTGGTCAAAATTGCAGCGTTCAGGATTAAATATGCTCCCAACCATTTCGTGTGTACACAAGGAAATACAAAACCATTTTAAAATTCATAAAAACATATTGAAATTGGTAAATTCTTTTTGGAATCCGTAAACTCATTTCTTCCAACGGATTCCCTAACCATTCACCAACATGTTCGGAATCCTTTTCATTTTGGCCAGGTGTTTCCGTATTGGTGATCATTTCTTGCCCTTCCTCTGCTTCACAGAAGGGAGTGAGGTTGACTCCTAGCTCTGTATCAGCAACAAGAGCTCGACATGACTTAGCTCAAACTCGTATAAACCGAACCTAAATAATCAAAGACTAAAACAAACTCTTGATTAT
>JANTPZ010007535.1:0-10177 GCA_025593235.1 Vachellia pachyceras | reverse complement strand
ACGCCACACGAGAGAGAGATGGGAGAATAAAACTCTGACGGCTGACCTAATTTTCCTATGCATAAAGTGAGGGGGCGTGAATGGCATTTAAATAGTACCACTCACGTGGTCAGCTTTCTCCCTTTTGATTTATTTCCTTTTCTTTTATTATTTTTTATACACCCAATATCACACACAATCCTCATTGATTTGTATAGATCACATTATCATAGATTCTTTTTTATTCAAAAGATTACCTAACAGGTTATATTATTATTTCTAAATAATAAAAAAATCCTTTGAATATAATCATATCCTCTAAATAAAAATTAGAATGTTACATTGCGAAGGAAGAAAGGCAGGTTCACCCGGTTGTGTGTTGAGCTTGATCTAAGCTTTCCCTTGCCACCGCTTATTCTTATTGACGGTGAAGAGCAATGAGTGCAATATAAAGGAATACATTTAATTTGTTTTCATTGTGGTCGGTATGGGCATGATAGCGATCACTGTGCTTTCAAAGCAAGCCAGGAGAATGGACAGAAACCTGCAACTAAAAAGACGTACAGCAGCAGAAACACAGATAGGCAGAGGATGGAGTGGTGTACGGTTGAGGGAAGCTTGAACGAAGGAAAAGACAAGGACTCAGTGTCAAACGTCGTAGGTACACCGGAATCAATGGTAGTGCAGTACAATGAATGGATGATAGTCCAAAGACCAAGGAGTAACATGAGGCTGACGGTGAACGGAAGTTGGCCGCACGATAGTAGGAGAGAATCACATGGATCACAAAGCGTGAATAGAGGGAGAGGATCTCGGTATTCAACGCTAGATGGGGAGGAAGAAGCGGGATTGGTTGTTGCGCATGAACAGTCACGTGCTAGAAAAATAACTAACGAGATCACACATCAGTCAAGTGCTCCACAGGATGAAAGAGATGATGATTTTGGGCTAAAAACAACGGACCTTGGTGATGGGAGAGAAGGCAAGAAAAGGGGGCCCACAAGTAAAAATGAAGGTGTTAAAAGTCATGTTGTTCCAAAACAAATGGGCCCTCAAAGTGATATTTCTCCTTTAATGCGTGCTAAGAATAAACTGGGCCAGGAAGGAATATATACCAGCTATAAAGGTCACCTCTCCTCTAGCGCCATGCAAGAATCTCATACTGACGACGCGGTAGCAAGGAGGTTGGACGAGGAACTAGTAAGTGAGGTGAAGGTTAGAAATAATGATGTGAGCTCAGTAAGGTATGATCAAGAGAACATGGAAGAGGATAATGAACCTCCGGACCAAGGAGTAAGCAGTAGAATGCGGCTAGTTCATCCTAACCCTTTGTTAAAAGAACCACGAGTTACAGGAGTGTTAAGGTCAGAGGACCATATGTGCTAGATCCATTGTTGATCGTCTTGGGTAAATACCGCCATTTGTCTATGGATAAGAATATTCTAATTTGGAATACTCGTGGTGCTGGTGGTAGAGCTTTTGTGAGTTTAATGGTAGATCTTTGAAAACAGTACAGGTTTGGTTTCCTAGCTATCCTTGAACCTCGCTAACAAAGTGTCCGAGCAAGTTATTTTGGCGCAGCGCCTGGGGTTCACGAATGTGGAAGTCATGGAGTCTAATGGGTTCAACAGGGGCATATGGTGTTTATGGGAGGATGATGTGGATTTCTCTGTCAACCTAAAAAGTCACAGGTGCTTTATGAAACATTTAACAAGGGAAATCAAATGCCTGGGAATTGTCTATGATTTACGGTCATCCGAATCCTACCAAACGAAGAACCTTGTGGTGGGAACTGGAAGTGATAAGGAACTTGGGGGTCCATCGATGGTGTGTGGGGGGATGTTAATGCTACGCTAAGAGAAGGGGAGCGATACTCAGCTGTGGGTCGTCCTACGGGGCCAGACAAAGAGTTTGTATCTTGGGTGAGAGATAATAGCATGGGCGAGGTGGAGTTTCAGGGACTAAATTTACGTGGAGTCGTGGTAAGTCTCATAGCCGAATTGACCGTGTACTCGCAGATCCAATTTGGTTGGAATCTTTTAACAAGGCTGTTGTTATTCACCTCCCTAAATTCAAGTCCGACCATAATTCATTACTTTTGAAGTTAAGTAGCGCAATTGAAACAACACCTCCCAAGCGGGCTTTCCATTTCTTTGCCCCATGGGTGGTCCATGACGGTTTCCAAGCTGTGTTAAGAATGCTTGGCGGGATGGGCAGGAGTGGGAGGAAAATGTTAAACGATTTAGACAAGACGTAAAGGATTGGAACGTATCGGTATTTGGAAATATAAGCAGAAAGAAGAGGCTCTTTCTCAAACAGTTGGAAAGGGATAATGGTCGGAATTTTTATACTGAAGCCTAGGTAAGGAGATTGAATAGCCTATGGGAGGAATTGGAGAAGATTCTTATCCAGGAAGAGATTATGTGGATCTAAAGATCAAGATGTGATTGGTACAAGAATGGGGACCGTAACACATGCTACTTTCATACGGTTACCAACTGTAGGCGACACAGGAAAGCCATTGAGGCTCTTAAGAGATCCGATGGTGAATGGTGCTACGATCAGCAAGAGATACAACGTGCAGGTATGACCTTCTTTCAGGAATTGTATATGGGTGAGCAGGAACTTAGTGACACTGTGAATTTTGGAGGTAGCTATCTGCAGTTAAGAGCAGATGCATTAAATGAGTTTACACGGCAAGTTGAGTCAAGTGAAGTGAAGCATGTTATTTTCAGTATGGGGCCCTTAAAAGCACCAGGCCCTGATAGCCTGAATCCTCTGTTTTATCAAAGCCAATGGGAAATAGTTGGATCATTTGTGGTTCAACTAGTGCAGAAAATCTTTGAATCACCAGAAAAAGTAAGTGGGGTTAATGGGACGACCATTGTTTCAATACCAAAAGTAGATGTTCCCCAGTATTTTAATGATTTCCGTCCTATCAGCTTATGTAATGTGATTTACAAGGTGGTCACAAAAATTCTGGCAAATCGACTTAAGCAAGTAATGCCATCGATAGTAGCTCCCAATCAGTGCAGTTTCATCCCTGGAAGGCAAAGCACCGACAACATCATATTAGCTCAAGAGATCATCCACTCTATGCAAGATAAGAAGAAGAAAAAAAGGATTTATGGCAATAAAGATCGATTTAGAAAAGGCGTATGATAGAGTTCGATGGAAATTTGTTCTAAAATGTCTTCACGAGCTGAATATACCTCTCATGTTTATAAAGTTAGTTGAAGCATGCCTCTCCACAGCCTCTATGCAAGTATTGTGAAATGGCAGGAGAGGACAGAGCTTCAATCCTGGGCGTGGCCTGAGGCAAGGTGATCCTTTATCCCCATATTTATTTGTTTTGGTTATGGAGAAATTGGCTCACCTGATTCAACAGGAGGTGTCGGAGGGAATGTGGCAACTATTTCGATTGTCTAACATAGGAACTTGCATCTCGCACTTATTTTTCGCCGACGATCTAATGTTATTTGTAAAGGCTACTGCGGAACATGTAGGAATAGTTAAGGCTTGCTTAGACAACTTTTGCCTTGCTTCAGGGGAGAAAGTAAGCTTATCAAAATCACGCATTTTCTTCTCTGAAAATGTCAATCATGCTCAGTGGAATTCAATCAGTGAGTTTTTTGGGGTTTAGAACTACACCTGACCTGGGAAAGTATCTTCGAGTGCCCCTTCTGCATAAACGAGTGTCCCATCACACTTACAAGGAGCTATTGAATAAGATGGATAAGCGCCTTACTGATTGGAAGTCGAATAATTTATCTCTAGCAGCCAGACATTCCTTGATTACCTCAGTTGCATCAGCTATTCCTATGTACGCTATGCAAACTACTAAGCTGCCAATAGGAACTTGTGATGAGATTGATAGAAGATGATGGAAGTTCCTTTGGCGTAGCTCAGAGGCAAATAGAAGAGTCCATCTTGTTGCTTGGGATGAGGTTTGCAAGCAAAACCAAGCTTTCATGATGAAGCTCGAGTGGGGATTAATTAAGAAGCGAGATGCGCTGTGGGTTAGATTCCTCCGTGAGAAGTATAAATGTGGCATTGATATTGTGCCCCGCATGGTACGACGTAGCAGAGGATCACAAGCATGGAAAGGAATCAATGAAGTTTGGGATCAAGTGTTGGATGCGATCGGGTGGAAGTTGGGTGACGGTCAAAAGGTCAAATTCTGGGAAGACTTCTGGATACCTGGTTTTCAGCCTTTGAAGAATTATGTTACTTGTTCCCTAGACCATAATTTAAAGGAGGAGCCTGTAATAGCTTATGTAATGGAGTCTAGTGGGCGGTGTTGGCATAAGATGGTTAGATTTTTACCTAGTATGGTCTTAAATGCAATTGATAGGATGCAATTGCCAGATGGAAAAATGGAAGATAGACCTATTTGGAGGAGAACCTTGAGTGGTGAGTTCTTGGTTAAATTGGCTTATAATTCGATGAGGCCTAATACGAACATATCGCGAGGAGCTAGATGGTGGCAAATTTGGAAACTTGATGTCCTTCAACGCATCAAGTCTTTTGTGCGGTTATGCATGAAGGACCGGTTGTTAACAAATGTGAATAGGGTTGCTAGGCATATATCTAGGTCAGAGGAATGTGTTGCATGCGGGCAGCGAGGGAAGATACGATCCATGTGTTACGAGATTGTAAGGTAGCTGCGGAGTGTTGGCGACTCACCATTCCTCCTCAGTTATGTGATAAATTTTACTCCATCTCAAAAGGAGACAGTTGGATTAACTGGAACATTAGGCAGGACGATGAGGTCATGGGGATTCGTTGGTCAATATGGTTCCCCATCTTATGTCGGCAGGTTTGGATTAACCGCAACTTAGGAGTGTTCCAAGGAAAAGCCGTCGGGCACTATCAAATCATTGCTAGATCTCAAGCCATGGCTCGCTGGGCAGGGGACCCTTTATGTTTGCCTAGAAGCGGAGTGGATCGACACCCTAGGTGGAAAGCACCATGTATGGGAGAAGTAAAGTGGAACGTGGATGGAGCCAGTGAAATGAGGGGTGGGGCTGCGGCCTGTGGTGGAATAGCTCGGGACTATAATGGGAATGTGCTGGGTGGTTTCTTATGTAATTTGGGGCTTGGGGATAGCCTCTTTGCAGAAATATGGGTGGTGATATGGGGCCTTAAGAGGGCTTGGGATATGGGCCGGAAGAAAGTGGTTGTTGAGTCTGACTGTCGGGAACTAGTGGAGCTACTGGATTCGGGAATAAGCTTTGATTACCCCTACTTTGACCTGTGTGAGGATATTCAGAGGATGTTAGAGTGAGATTGGGATGCAAATATCGAATGGTGCCATAGGGAAGCGAATCAAGTGGCGGATATCATGGCCAAGGAAGCGTTGCACGTCATGGATGAGACTACCTTTTTTGAAACTCCTCCAGAGTTTTTGTCGAAGGCCCTTGATAGGGATATATTTTAATTGTTGAGTTGTATTTCTTAATCGAAAAAAAAGATAGAATATTGGATAGAGTAAAACAGTGATTTAAGTGTTTATGGGTTAGATTATTGTCTACTAGGAATCAGACTGATTATATTAAAATAATATAATTTAGCATATTATATTATATTTTATAAAAATTAATTAGTATAACCTAAACTATTACTTTATTCTACTCATATTTTAAATTTAGAGTTTAATTAAATATAAATAATAAAAATCAGGATAAAATAAATTAATTTTATCTTATTTTCTCGCGTAAATTTATTTAAATAGAGTCACTTTATATATATATATATATATGTGTTAGAGTGAGTTGATACGCTTAAACAGAGTCAGGGTAACTAACTTAAAGGCATGAACTTATCAACAGACTCTATTTAAACAAATTTGCCTTTTATTTGTTTAACAATTTTTTTAATAGTACTACTTTCATTGTTTAAACATATCAACAGATTCCTTTTAACTAATTTATTATTAAATAAGTTAATTAATTAATATATTTATTATTTTTCTACAAACTAATTTACCTAACGTATAAATTAATATATGATTTAATGATATATATTAGTATTTTAGAATATAAGTCATAATCAAGTAATTTATTTATTTTTTTAATCTCTAAAAACGTAAACTATCTCTTATATTAAGGACCAATGATAGTGGTACAATTAAAAAAATCATAATTATTAAATTTATTATACAATTTAAAAAATTCACATTACTCTTATTATTCATCACAAGCCATAGCATCATATTAATTTATATTACATCATTACATTTATTAAATATGGATATATGAAAATATTTAATATTTTGAAATTATTAAATGTTTTATAAAACAATCTCAAGAACATTTTTTAAAAAGACGAAGTTATCACATTTAATACTTGATGGTATATTAAACATAATTATATTTAATAAAAGAATAACAATGGATAGAGAAAACGATGTGCTTGAAATTAGAAGATGTATTTGATTTTTATACATTAAGTCATATGGCGTGTAAGAATGCTCACTAAATGTGAAAAAGGACGTTGGTGACAAAATTTAATCTAATTAATAGAAAGCTAATTTTACATTCTACAACGTTATGAGTTTAAATGTTATTTTTAATGTGAGAATTTTGCTCATATGAGATCTTTAAAATATTTTCCAACCAGCCACAAGGATCCAATTACAAAATTACAGTTCTACCAATTGAGATAGGCTTGTTTGATTAGCTCGTTTGGGCATCCAAAAGCCATTCCTGCTCTTACCGAGACAAAATTCATCTCACATATTTACCTCGAAATTTATGTCCGTTCTCCTAACGGACTTACCAAAGAAGCCCTATAAAACTCCCTTAAATAAAAATGAATCTTTTCATTCAACTCACCTAATATCTTTTTCCAAAATAAGAGGCTTTGGCGCTGAAATGTCAACATTGCATTGCATATATGCAATTTTTGCCTTTAGAAATTAATTCATAATCTTATTATCCAAACACACTTTTGTTTTTGTAAACAAATTATGCAAACATTTCCTTTGAATAATTTGACCAAAACTCTATCACATGTTTGACATAAGTTTAGAATATAATATACGTTTAGGTAAATTAAAATAAAAAGTTTTTTATATACTTATCTCATAACAGTAAATTACATTGAAAAAGTAGTTTCTACCGTTGATTCAAATAAACTCTATTTTACCTCTGGCCCCTCATAGATGCAATGCTTCAGCAGGAAGAAAATCTTTAATAAGAAGCATGTTTATCCTAAAATCTTTAATAAGAGGTATGTTTATCGTAACTTTATAAAATCACATTTACATAAATTGTGATAAAATTTTCTTTCTATGTCAATAATGTAGTTTCCACCGGTATTGGGCCTTTTTGGGAATGTGGTTAAGAAGTTTTTTTTACATAAGTCGAGGTAAATATGTGATAAAAGTTATTTAATTTTGTGAAAAATACTGCTAAATAAATTTTAAAACTATTCAAAAGTGTTACTAAATGGCATCAGTTAACTGTTGGAAGAAAAAGTAAAGGAAAAGAATATCAATAGTTCAATTCAACGCAAGCGCACCAATAATTACAGCTACTACATCTCTCAATCTTACGGCAAAATTAACAATTCGAAACCAAAAATCCGCGTGATTTGATTTCACGACGGCATGTGAAGCTGGAGACACGAAGTTGTTCTCTTTCTTAAACCGTCGTCACTGTGGCTTCCTGGTGATCCATCGCCGGCTAGATCTCTCTGCCCGGTGCTATCTAGCTTTCCTTTCAATTAATTTAATATAGGAATATATTGCGTAGAATAAAGCAGAGCCTAGTTTAATTGAAAACTTCCAAGCACATTCACTTTTCTACTCCACTCTCACATTCACACAATTAAAAATCTTCCTTCTTGCTTCCTTCACATCACACTATTCTCTCTCAACCAATCTTCACCGTCACATCACAATAACAACTTCCTGCAAAATTTGCTTCTACTTACTGCGCTTGTTGAGTTCACGGAGAAAATAGAGGGTGGGGTCTTACAATGAGAGTATGGCTCAGCAAAGGCAATCAGGGATGGAGAGGATTGGGGTTCGGGGAAGCCACGATCTGCACGATGCAAACGGTGTGCTGGATCACGTGACCGTTGGAGTTTATGCCCCGACGCATAAGCAGCCACGGCTCCGGCGATCTGTGAGATCCGACTGGACACGCAAGCTCACGGCGGGGCTTATTTTGGTGTTCCTTTTCCTCGTGCTTGGCGTCACCGTCGTTGCGTATTATTACCTTTCTCTAGACGATGGTAAAAATTAAGCTTTGAATGAGAATGTTTGTTTCAATTACAATGCTTTTGATTCTGGGCTGGTTAGAGTTTTGAGCCCGGTCTCAAATAGTTGGTTGCATTTTGTATTTAGCATGATTGGTAATTGTTCCCCCAGTTAGGATGGGAGGATTACTGTAGAGCGGGAAAAGGTGACATAATATGAATATTGGTGTGTGTTTTTTTTTGTTTGATTCTTTTAACCAAAACGTACACCTAATCATCTAAGCTGTAATTTTTTTTTTTCTCCTGATGCTTCCCTTCAAGTATTGAGACAAATTTTTCTGAACAGTTTCTGCTATGATAATGCTGTTGTTCTAAGTTCTTACAAATTTGATTTGCAGAATTAAACAAAGATAGTGATGAAAGTGATGATTTGAAGAATGATTCTGATTTTCTTATGAATGTGCCACGAATTGAGAGGAGTAGAGTCCTTGAGTTTGGGAATGTTTCAGTTGGTCATGGCCGAGATTCAAGGTATTGGGATCGGGATGATAGGCGACGGGATGGAGATTACAATGAAGATGCCGTGGAGCGAACCAGTAAGGATGAACATATTGATAAAAGCAGCGCTTCTGATAAGATGAATAGCAATATAAGGTCTTCAAATGGTGATTCTCACAAAGGTTTGGACAAGAGAGTTGTTGGCTTGTATAATGAAGCAGGGCGTCATGAATTGAAGAAGTACGAAGCAGAATATGAGGCCTCTTTGAAGAATGCTGTAAACTTAACCGAGGATCATGACAAAATGTCTTATGATGTTGATCTAGAAAAGATGAATTCGTTAATTGATATTGATGATGAGTATGATGACTTTTCTGATTCTCAGTATGGTGGCATGGAAGACTATGGGGACAGTAGAAATACTGGGGTGAAACATTTGAACTCTAATATACTGCAATTTGACAATGAAATTCGTGGAGCATCTCTTGATTCTTCTGATCATGGAATTAAGGATGATGTTGTTTCTGACAATGCAGAGGGAAATGTTTCCCTAAACAGAAAAACATCCGATTCTGTGAAAGGAAATTCTCAACAAATCAGTCATGAAGATGGACAATTGATGAAAAAATCACATTCAGAAACAAAGAAGAAACACAAACGCCGCAAATTTTCAGGTAATGTTTATTATTGCTACTGGTGATTTCATAAACTTTCCTAGTTTTCTGTTTTCTTACTGGAAAATTTGTTTGCATTTATATCTTGGTTTACCATCAATTAGATCAATATCTTAACGATGAAAAGTTTTGGAGATATAAGCCGGGCATTTAAGACATTTCACCTTATTGAATCTGTATGCTAGGAAAAATTGGTTTCTTTATGCCGTTGCCATTTGATTGATTTGTGGATTAAAGGTAGAGTCTGCCTTATCCATTGGAAAAGCTGGATACAGGAACTGTGCAAAGATGAGATTTTGCTACAAGATTGGGCAAAGGGATACCTTGACTTTATCCAATTATGAAAGTAGTTAAAGATTTGTCATATGTGTCAAGTGTGTTTTCTCATTTGCTGTTCCTTCGCATTTGATTTTCTAATGATTTTTTACTCTTCCAAGGGTCAATACATAACCTGGCAGTAGTTTACATGATTCTGTGTAAAAAATTGAAGTTACTGTAAGGATCATCAAGATAATCTTTTTGCCTTGATCGATAAGCATCCACATTGCAAGGAGTTTGTGGCCTGGAAATCTGCTCCAGCTATGTTTTCATTACTTGATAATTTTTCATGTTGCTACCTTCTAACTTGGGATGTTTTCAATACTGAAAGTTACTAGATATAATGGTTAGATCACAAAATTGGAAAACTCTGGTAATATCCTAAAAAGCAATTCATAAGATATCTGGTCTAAACATGGTTTATATCTGATCAGGTTCTAGTGATTCCATTTTTTTTACGTACATGCTGTTGCTAACGTCTCTTATGGGTCAAAGTTGACAAT
>JANTPZ010007534.1:0-12180 GCA_025593235.1 Vachellia pachyceras | reverse complement strand
GAATCTTTCTTGACAATTGAACAGGAACAAAGAGCAAGCAGAAGCAGCAGCTGTTTAATATATATCTTCGAACAACTTTAAATTCCTTATGCATATTGTGGTAGTCAAAACCTGGAAAGAAACAGAACTATGTAGAATTTCCTTATGCATATATAAATGTCCTTTAAGCATTTAAAGTAATGAGCTAAAATATGTTACATGAATAAGTGCTTCAATTTTCAGTTTTGCCAACCTAAAAATCACATAGAACTTGAAAATTAGTATCAGGGACTATTTAGTATTATCAATATTTCTATCTTTAAGAAATAACAAACCACACAAAACCATAGTAACAAACCAACTAGGATTTTGATGCACTTTTTAAGTTTTAATCTTCCCATTTTGGTGCTTCTCATACCCTTTATTTTCAATTCCACGTTACAAAACATAGCCTTGAAAAGGGCATAACAAGCAAAGAGAGACAGAAAGTGGAATGAAACATACATACCACACAACCACCATAACCACTAACAAGCATCTTCAAAGGAATAACTCATACAAGGTTTTAACTCTGAACAAAGTTATCTGAGATGGCAGCAACAACTTTAAATTAATGGTGCTTCAGCTGAGGCTAACAATACCAGCAGTGACCATTAGCAACCCCAGCAGCTGATGCTAACAACACCAGCAGTGACCATTGACAACCCCAGCAGTTTTGACGTTTACAGATTGCACTTGTCACTAACCACCTCAGAAGTCACGTTAACAACCTTCGCTGTTATTGTTAACAACCTTAGCATCTACAACACTTGTAACCACAGCAACTTCACTTCTTATCTGCATTCAATCATCATTCCACATAAGAAACAGAGCATGATGAACGAAAACAGAGCACAAAGACCCCCTTCTTAATAAAAATAACCACATTACTTTTCACTCCATTTTAATGACAGAAAGAAGTTCAGTGGATTCAATGGACAGGAAAAATGACACTGTAAAATGTAGCAAGAACCAGAAAAGTTCTAATACAGAGAAGCAAAAAGGGCAGAAAAGTTCTGATATAGAGATTCATTGAAATCAAGAAGAGGGGGAAAAGGAAAATGGATACCAGATTGAGCAGAGAAGCATGGCCCCAACTACATCTTCCATAATCACATTTCTCAGGAGACCACCAATCCAGAGTGGCACATATAAAATCTTCATCTATAGCTCCGATCGAAGATTTCTCATTGATAAAAACAATGCCTTGTAAAAACGCAACTTCACGTCCTGTTTCTTCGTTCAGTGTATGGATGATGTTTATTCTGAAGCTAAAAAAAAACATCCATATGAAGAACCCCAGAAGCTTAATCAGCGAACCCACTTTCAGAATCTACAAAAGCTAAGATCTTTAGAGGTTTTTTTTTGCTTTATTGAACGGCTAAGGAAGCCTTGGAAGGAAATGAAATGAAGAGATGCTGTGAGGTTTCATGAGAGAGAGATGGGGAGAGAAGATATAAAGTGAGTTTAGTAAAGGCGACGGGCAACAGGTGACGGCAACGAGAGCGAAGCTCAAAGGCGACGTGAGACGGCGATGCGAGCGAAGCTCAAAGCCTCATAGGCGACTAGCCGACTGCGTCCCTGCCTCCGGAGGCTGGAAGGGAAAGCAATTGAACACCCAGTGCTGTTTACATGGCTGAAGGGCAATTTGGACTTTACACAACTTCAATTAATCACAAAAAGGTCCCATGGGACCTGAGGATAATTTTCAGATTGTTTGGGACCTTTGATTCATTTTTTTGCTTGCATGGGACTTATCTGTCATTCTCCCAAAGAAATAAAAATGAGGGGACCAAGGAATTAGCGCAAGACATGGAAAAAATGTTATTATAAACTTGAGAGAATACAATGAGAACTAGGAATTTTAGGGTTTAAGAGAGCTTGGGAATGGTTATAGATTGCCCTAAGTGTCCCAATGTTTAGTATAACTCAAATAAATAGGTGATCTTCAATTCAGCATTTACTTGCCTCATGAAATGTAGGGGTTAGTCTCCAAATTCACAAATCTAACGGTCTATCTTGGGTTTTCAGGAGGGTGGGCACTTAGCCCAACTTACAGGAGGTTGCCACATGTCATCCCACATTTCTTCTCGTAGGATCCCATCTGCATATGGGTATGCTAATTGGGCCTTGGTTCCGTTTGACTAAAAGTTATTTTTTAGGCATACAAATCCTATCGGACTTGAGTTAGATTAATCGTAATTGTGAAAAGAACTCATTGACCCGAGTTATCTAAATTCTCATGGGCATTTAACTAGGGGCAATGAGGTCTTTTCACATTTATAACTAATCTAATTGAAGTTCCATGTGACTCCAACTCAATTTCATGATTTGTAGGGACTTGATAGTGATTTTTTCTATTACTCAGGATCGGTGCTTAATTTTCCCCAAAGATGAATTGGGGGGAGGTGAATATTGTAAGAGCTTTAGATGAGGGCTTTCAAAGAAAAGAGACTCAGAGAGTGAAGAAGGCAAAGATGGTTCATCATCAAACCTATTTTGACGGAAGTGGGATTCGAACCCATGCAGGCTCTGATACCAAGCCTTACTAAGGCAGCCCTAATCATCTTGCTAAAAGCTTAAACTGATAGCAGATGCACACTTCAATTTCTTTAATCTAGATTATACGTGGCCCACCAATCTCGTATGACTTTGTGGTGCTTCTGGTTGAACCAAATCCACACCCGTTAGAATTGGAACACATCATTCCCACCCTCTTAAAGAAAGTATGCCCTCAAACCTATTTTGACGAATATGGGATTCGAACCTGTTTTGATAGAGGGGGAATGAGAGGAAAATCATAGAGTTAATTTGCAAGAATTTGTAAATCCCACTTTGATATATGTATAGAGTGATCTTGGATTTGCGAAATTGAAGTCACTGAATTGGGCTTTACTGTTTTAAAGGTGTTTTATGGGATTTTCCCTAATACATATAAATATAGGTACAATTAAAACAAAGTCTGATTTACAGAAAAATTAATAAATTGATTGCCTCTTAAAGGCAGCTAAATGTGATCTATATTTAATACCAAATGAGCATGGATCACCTCTAACTATCTTAGAGAATAAAATTTTTTACTACATCATGCCCTTAATATAAGAAGCATATTTAAAGAAAAATAATAAATACAAATATTTTAAATTAATAAATTTTACTTTCTTAATTTCTAAAAAAAATCAATTAAACGTTGTATTAACTTGCAGAATTACTATCTTAATGGAAACAAGAATACGTAACTCATGAATAAGGAAATTTCTTTTAGATATGTGGGGATCTTTTCTTTCAAAGCTTAAAACATGTTTTCCTTGGCCATATAATAAATGTGTCAATTTGGCAATATGTAGAAAATTATTTTTACGTAAATTGAGGTAAGTATACGAAAGGAATTTTATTTTAACTTAGGTGTAGCATAAAAAAAAAAAGAGAGAAAAAAAGTTTTAGCAAACACCGGTTGATTATTCAAAACCACGCTGCTTTCTAACAGTATTTTGCTCGCATTTGTCAATCACATTCTCCCACCCTCCCAAAATATGAGCCGTCCGTGACTTTAGGCTCTATGGTGGGCCCCACCTCAAAATTTGCGGCCCGGATGAAACATCAATTAAACGACGTCGGTCGACCCATCTCTCTCTCTGTGCGCGCGCTAGGCGGGCCACCTGCCATAGATAGTTAGATTATTCTTCCCCGCGTGAGGCCGAACTTTTGCACATTTCATTCGTTTTCGTTCATAAACCTTCGATGAAAACAATGCTGCTATCATTGTTCTTTCCTTTTTCAGTTACTATAAATCAAATCCCAACCCTTCTTTGCTTATTTCCTAATTTTCTTTTTTGTTCTTAGCTCTCCATTCTGAGTTATTCTCTTCGATTTCTCTCCCATGGCCCCCATAAATTTGAAGCAATCGGCAAACGCATCCGCCACTTCTCAAGCAATAGCATCTTCTCAGGATGCTCGAGTCCTTGTGCGCGAAACGCTGCGAATTAGTGCTAATTTGGCTTCACCGCCGACCGTTGCTTCTACTCCCGCCACCACTGACGTGACGTCGTTGGTTGAACCCGAGTGTCGAAGGAGAATTATTGGGGGTGTTGCTATTGGAGGGGAGGAATTTGTGGGTTCGAGCTGCAAATTGATCTGCTGCGAGGAAATGGGTGGCCGTAGATGGAAGTATGTGGCAGAGAGCGATGGTTCGGGGGGCTTTAAAAGAAATTCTGTTCGCGTACTTAGCCTGCATACTCCTCAAGCTCCACTTGATGTGAGTAACTTCATTTTCAATTTTATAATAATGACCCATTTTTATATTTGTGAGATTTATGTTTTGCTTGCTGGTTGTAAGTATATCTTATACTTTGGGTGCTTTTCAGTCCTCATTACTAGATGGCTGAAACAATTTTTGTGATGTTAAAAATATTTGTTATAGAAAGAGCGAAATTGAGCCGTTCTTTTGTTGTGTACTGAAATGTTGATTTGATGCGAGTACAGATTGTTTTTTGTTCACATAATAATTTAGTTTGTTAGGTCGGAGAATGGCATTTTCTTTGGCGTTGTACGCTTAACTGAGTTCCTTTAATTTATGCAAAATTCCGGGAAATTTTTGACTTGAATATAATTAATCTTATAATCAGGCAGAAGTGATTGAGTTCAGTAGGTTCTTCATATAAAATTATTGACTCTAGATATGTAATATGGAGAAGATAAAATTGTTTCAAGTACCGACAGAGCCTGCATGAACAAGCTGAGTAAGATCTAGTAAAATAAGTGATGTGATATAGTCCGGAGTCCGGATTATGTCTTTTGGGTTGACTTATAGTGTCAGATATATTGGGTCATATGGGATTTCCCTTTTCTCTCTTCCTCCCGTATTGAGCCCCATTATTCAAATAGGTGGGGTTAAACTAATGAGCTCGGACAAGGAAAAAAACTATATTTTGTATGGGAAGATGTATTCACATACTGGAAATAGTAAGTTTCTGATAGATTCATGTTCTTATTATTTATTGTGTCGCTAGAATGAAATTCATAGAATTGAATTTCCCTTGCCAGCTGAAGGGACATTATTGTTAGTTTATTTAAGTTGATCAGTTCTGGTGTGGAATAGTGCAGGGAAAAAGAGAGAAAAATACGGACATTTATGAAGTTAGTAATCAATAATAAATGTATACATTTATGGAGCAAGATGATTTTGATGTTACATATGTGTAGACTACAACTGATATGATAGCCAGTCACTGAGATTATAAGAGTTATCATGTTGCTGCTTGCTGGTTAAGATATATCAACATGATAATCCAAGATAAAAAAACAAAAATTACAAATAATTTTGTTGATACTTTATGTGATGGAATAAAGAAATATTGCGGGATCTACTAGAGATGGAAAAGCCTTATGCTGAAATCTTAAAAAGTAGATAGCCTCAAATTCTTTTATTAAAGTAAGTTGTTACATGCTTTTTCCTGCAGGAGTTGATGTCATTTGTTAGATCCTATGTTGTTCCTGAAGGTTTTCCTGCTTGTGTTACACCTTCATATGTGCCATACATGACATGGAGAGCTTTGAAGGTATTTTACTTTCGCAATATCTGCTACATAAATAATTTGGATTATTAGAAATTCATGTGTGAACTAATATTTGCAGTTTTGCACCAATACAATGTGCTTAAACTTTCATAATTTTATCACCGTCCACGATTGAGATTGGATTGTGGCTATATTGATGAGTGAATAATTTTTTCAATCACCGATAATCACTTTTCCTTACAGCACTTTTTTGGTGGAGCAATTGGTGTATTGACAACTCAAACCCTTTTGAGTTCAGTAGGAGTCTCTCAAAACAGAGCTACTCCTGGGGCTGTAGCTATCAACTGGATTCTCAAGGTAGGATAATATATCCACATAACCCAACCCTATAACTGGTTCTTGTTTTCTTTTAGTTTTTTTTTTCCGGTTTTGCCTCAAAATAACTTCTATGAGGGAAAGCTATGTACAGGCTTACATCAATGTAGCACAGATACACATATAAGATGTATTAAGAATTAAGATATATCATCTGTGGTATGATAATTTTAAAATTTTAGGCTATGGGTGTAAATACATGTGTGTGTAATTCTGTATGTAAAATCAACAAATCAACTTTTTCTTAATTAATAGACATTTGACAAATTACTCACTCTAAAAAAAATCTAAATATTGAAATTAATAAAATCAGGAAGGTGAAAAATGTCGAGATAACCTCTACTGTTACAAATCTTTCTTGAAATCCATATTACTGGGTAGGCAATGTAGATAAATAAATTAAATTGTTGTAATTAAGTACACAATATAACACACAATACACTAAACCCTCTCTATTGAACATCGACAGGTGTTGGACCATGAATATTTGAAATCCATATCATATTCTAAATTCAATAGCCTTGTCTTTCCATGAAAATGGTCCTTTCTGTACCACTTCCATATATTTTGATAACTGGAGGTGTTTCAGTGCATTATGTTGCTGTTTTGTGATGTTTTCGAATGCTCACATCTTTTGAAACATTTTGAAATGCACGGGGCAATAGGGGGAAAACTGGATGGTCACACGTGTATGGTATGCGTGTCTATAGCATATATGCGTCTGATATGGATATTGTACTTGCAATGGCATATTGGCATTCTAATTTGCCATCTGTTTGTGTGCTTTATGCAGACTTGAATACCAAATGGCGTGCTTTATTGCTTTAAGTTTGCAAAAGATGGACTACTTTTTTATACAATTGTTAACATAATTATAGGATGGTGCTGGTCGTATTGGAAAGATGATTTATGCTCGACAAGGAAAGAAGTTTGATTATGACCTAAAACAGGTTTAAGTCACTTCTGGTTAATTTGGTTATAATCTACCCTGCAATCTGCTCTCTGAAAATTATTTGTGTTGCAGTTGCGGTTTACAGGTGATCTTCTGTTGGAGTTAGGTGCTGGGGTGGAATTGGCTACTGCAGCGGTGCCGCATCTATTCCTTCCTTTGGCATGTGCTGCTAATGTAGTAAAGGTTCGATGACATTCTTATGGTGAGTGATTATGATTTACTACTATGCCAGTTTTGCAGATTCATGTGTTAATTTTTGCTCTTAGAATGTTGCTGCTGTAACATCAACATCAACTCGGACACCAATTTATAAAGCCTTTGCTAAAGGAGAAAACATAGGAGATGTCACTGCTAAAGGAGAATGTATTAGCAATATTGCAGACCTGGTATGCTTATGAGCTTTCTCTCTCGGTAATACATGGAGGAAATTTCTGTTGCCAAAGTTAATTATTTCTGGCATAAATTTGGAAACTTACCTTTTTTAAAACCTTTTTCACTTGTCAAATCTGAGGTAAGGTGTCCAAATTGCATTTAACTTTGTTGGTCATTTCAAAAATAAATAAATGGAAGATTTTCCTTTTTCAAAAACCACGTCAACTAAAAGCTTAAACTCCGCTCCCCCAATCCCCCAAGCCACCCCAAAAGGGAAAAAGGAAAAATAAAAATCGAAAGCTCTTGAGCCTTAAAGCGAAGACAAAACTCAGGCTAACCCACATTGACGAGACAAACAATCAGGAGCCCCCCCCCCAAAAAAAAAAAAAAAAGAAGTGTTCTGGCTGCTTGGTCATTGAGGCTCTAATACCTTGTAAAAATTTTTTTTCTCACTGCACCTAGTGTTCTGGCCATGTATTAAGCTTAACATGGTTGTACTAGGTGTCTATATGTAGGATATAGAAACAACACTACCACGTTTTTGGGAAGATGGTGTTTATTTATAGAGAAAATTATGTTCAAGCATGTTGTGTTGGGTAAAATTCCTAGTATAAAATTTGAAGTCTTCTTTTCAAGCAACTCAGCATTTAGCAGAAACTTATTAAACAAAATGGATGACCACCTTTATAATTAATAGTAAATTCTTTGTTCTGACTCTTGGCTTTTTGTTCATCCTTTTTATTTTGGGATTTTAGACAGCAGGAGTATCGCCTGAGTTGGGGATTGAACCTCAATCCTACTTCCACAAAGAGCACCTCTTATCCCACTAGACTCAAGGGTCTTTGATAGCTTTGGTTCATTTGCATAACTTGATAGAAATAAAATTAAAGCCGCTCTAGCTCTAATATAGTATGCATAGTGTCTGTTTTATGTTAATGTGAGCTTGGAGGAATACACTGGCAAGCCCCTGGGCCCTTGAAGGGGGCAAATCAGCTTGTTGTAAAGAAACTGAATCCGTGGGTTTTGGTGGATAGAAATAATTTGCTGTCAGTGATACTTGTTAAAGATTTTAAAACATTTGGTAAATATGTTTGCTGCTATTTCATTCTTTTTAATTGGAGAATCTTGTTCATTTTGAATTTATCTTGTGCTTTTGCGATTTGAACTAGGCAACTCCTTTATATGCATGGTTGGTTTTGTGTACGCACCCAAATTAACCATGCTGCAAACTCAGACCATAAGGTGCTATAACTTTTGATGGTATATCTGGAAAAACAAATGAGGAATAAGGATACTGGTGTCAAGTATTGTCATAGGAAAACTGGTATTTTAAGGTTTTCCAGGTTAAAATTATATTTCGTGACAGTTGAGAAGTAGAAAAAGGATGGATTGAAGAGTTGCACTTGCATGGGTTTTAAGATCAAATTGGTGATAATTTGGGGTTGTGAACGATGCTTTTTATTGTAGGAGTTATGGTTGATGAGTTACAAATTCAAGAAAGAAATGAAATTTGAAAGAATATCTAGATTGACTATTGCGTGCTTATTCTGTTAATGGATATTTAATTAATGCAATTTCTGAAGAAGTAACTGTTAAATCAAAGATTGAAATTTGATGAAAATTGACAAGAAAGAGCGGAAATTTGATAGGGCCTTTGGAGAATTACAGGCCTAAAGTTACTTCATGAGATTGAAGGGCCCAAGATTCCATTAGACTCCTAGTTAGAATCTCATTCTATCAATTTGAGGTTGAAGTCCCATGTTCATCCCAGGCTAATTGCTCCATCACCAACCACGTGTTATAGTGCACTTGGGACATTTGTAGGAGGCTTTGTTGTCCAGTGATAGTCACCTTAGAAAGAATCTCAGCTTAAAAATTTGTTCATGATGCTGTATAGTTCAATGACCTGACAAATCCTAAATAAAAATCCCATACTTCCGATACGTGAAAATCCCATACCTTCCATTTGGATCCTTGCAAAATTAATTTAGGTTTGACGCAAAGGTTCTTAGGCATCATGCTTACATCTGTGTATAAACTGCATGAGATTAATTTTCTAAGGTTGCAAAACTGATTCGTATTTACAGAACAGTTAAACCATTAATAGACTGGGTCTGGATCCCACAAGAATTAGGAAATTAATTGTGAAAATATACAAGTCTAATCTATAATTCTGAGCAAACAGATACAGGATATATAGATAATGTAACTAACTGGAAAAGAAACTAACAGAATTGAAGGAGGGAAAATCAAAACATGATTAGACTATAATCCCATGAAATCAAGGTTAGAAAACACAAAATAAAAAACAATAAAGACAGATTTAGTCGCCAACATTGAGACTTCCTGTCCCTAGTAATTAGTAAACGCATATCCAAGAAGGGAAAAAAAAATCATAGATGACAAAACTTTTTAGTAATAACATAAATCTCAATTCTAACTATAGGTTTGCAGCCCATGATAAGGGAATGCGAAAATTATTAATTTGAACCTGGGATAAAAAATATGAACTGAACCAAAGTAGCAGCCTACTCATTCTGTTACTTATGATTTAAATTAAGTGTATGAAAGATTACAAACATTCATATTATTATAATAATAAAACAATCCTGTGACAATTTTATGCTAGTGATTATTATCTACTGTAAGATTCTTATACTTTACATCTGAATTCACCACCTGATGATAAAATTAAATAACGAGCCTCCTTTTCCTTGTTTTCTTTTATTTATAGATTGGAACTGGACTTGGCATATTGATGAGCAAAAAAAATCCATCTCTAGTATCCTCATTTGCCTTCCTTTCCTGTGGATATGTGCTAAGTTCTTATAGAGAGGTTTGATTTTCTAAAGAGCTTCTTACTTGTGATTTGTGCTTCCATTCTGGTAGTTGCGTTTCTTATTCCTTTTACATCAATAGGTCAAATCCGTGGTTTTGCACACACTGAACAGGGCAAGATTTAGTGTGGCAGTAGACTCCTTCCTCAGGACAGGTATCATAAGACCACGGTTGATGCATAACCATGTGAAACGCATTCCATCCTTTCCCCAACCCACACAAATCGCTGCAGTTTTCTCTGATAAATTGTAGCATCATATGCTTTATCCATATATTAATTGAGCTGTTATATTTCAGGGCAAGTACCTGCTCTGCGGGAGGGTAATATGGATGAGAACATATTCAGTTTTCCATGGAAAGAGAGGCCTGTTGTCCTTGGTACAAAAATGGACGGGAAGATTGATATTTGCTAATTAAATCTCTTGTGCTCTAAAACAAGTATTCTAATTTTTGTTCTTTAAATTTTTGCAGGATCTAGATTCAAGGATGCATTCCAAGACCCTAGTGCTTATGTCGCCATAAAGCCTCTGTTTGAAGTATGTCCGTTTGAGTGGATGCAAGTTTTGAATATTCAGTTACAAGTATATATATTGACTTATATTAACAATCATCTTGCATTTATAATTTCTTTTAATTGGGAACAGGAAGAAGGGTATCTTGTGACATATAACCCTTCAAAGTGTAGAGTGTATGCACTTCTTAAGGGTCAGGCAAAATCAGATGATATTCTAAAGGCAGCATTCCATGTGAGTCTTATTACTATGCAGCATATTTGTCAAATAGTTTATGAATTGTTTTTCCCTGAGAAGGTCTTGAACTTAAACCACACCTCATTTTGCAGGCTCATGTCCTTTTACATTTTATAAATTCGTCAAATTCAAGTAAGATTTCTTCAAAGCAGAGGGATGATCCAAACTCAGATGTGATGTTCGACATCGCTTCCCTCAAAGCTTGTATTGCTGAGTCATGCAAGACGGTGTCAAATTCTTATGGGCAGTTTAAGAATAAAGCTAAGGAGCAGGCAAGTGGAGACAAACATCATATCTTTTTTTCTGCTTCAAAAGTTTACGAGCTTGCCTTTGAATATTCTAGCTACGTAATTTAGTTGGCTGCTATTGAGGTCTGAAATTGGTCGATTTTATGGCTGACACTGTTTTTGGTTCGATTTACCTGGTTTAGTAAGAGATGGTTTTTCTTTCTATGTTTGTTGGGAGCGGGATTTGGATGGTGGAAGTAGAACTAATAATTACAGGTCTATTGTTTTTTCTTTATCAAAAGTTAGTTTAAACTTCTAGCTCTTGCTTGTTGTATTATACCTGGGGATGTTCTTTGACACTGAGAGCATTGATTTAGGTGAATCCCATGGGATGGAATGCATGATAGGGTATAATGATTTTTATTTTATGATATTTTCTAGTGCGCGAGTGGGTGAATGTGTAGTAAATAAGTTGGTATGCCTCTGTTAAGTATAGATTGCCTTTCATGCTGTTGCAATTAATGATTTTATAATATAAATTACATCTCAATCGAATTCTACAACCTTTTGAACCTTACCAAATTGACATTTATATAGTCGGCTCCATATTTAGGAGGTACAGCCAGCACCATGCTTCGTATTAAAAGTGTTAGATGGGGACAAGAAATATTCTAAAATTCCCATTCATTGATGTACCCTAATAGGGTATTTATACATTTAGAGATATATACATAATCATAATCATATCCCTAATATCTCTCACTAATCATATTCCTAATATTTCTCACTAATCATAGCCCTAATATATCTTAATAATATCAATACTAATCATATCCCTAATATATCTCAACACTCCCCCTCAAGTTGGAATGTAGATATTAATGAAGCCCAACTTGTTACAGAGGTAATCGACCTGTTTTAGATTCAATAGGACAAAAAACCCTAAACATCATAATGAACTAATTCAAAAAGGGACGTAGCCCATTTATTGACTCTAGACCAATCTAATGATGATAAATGACTTAAACGTGATACACCACCAGGACACGCAACCGAAGTCATCTCTGTTGCCGGCACAAGGAAGGGTCACACCAGGGACCAAGCAAAATGATGAAAGTACCGGAAACAAAAGG
>JANTPZ010007533.1:0-11513 GCA_025593235.1 Vachellia pachyceras | reverse complement strand
ATGTTTTAATGATCTTCTGGACCATTTTAATGCCATTCTATCATTGCTATGCTTTATTGTCTCATTTCTCTTGGAAGGCTTTACCTAAATTGTTTGGTCACTTAATTCAGGGCCGCAAATGTCTTTTCTTGTGCTTATTTGGTCAATTTGGTCAGACCTGCGAATCGAAAGATACCTCCAAAACATCAGAAAGCACTTTGGTATAGTGGTAGGGAAAGGAACACATTTACTGACAATGCTTTAGAAAGTTTTACTGAAGAATGCTTTTTGCTTATAATTTGTGTCTTTTTTCCGGATTTTCCTTAATTTGGATACCATGGAATAGGACTTAGAGGGGCAATGGCATTTGCCCTTGCTCTGCAATCAGTTCATGATCTTCCAGAAGGACATGGGCAGACCATCTTCACCGCAACTACAGCTATAGTTGTTTTAACGGTAGGCTTGTTCACTGTTGTCCTTTTGTTAAACCAATCATTAATCATTGAATATTTAATATTAAATAATTATACAAGTAATGTAGAAATGACGTAAAATATTTCCCAATTTTAGCATAATGTACTTCGTAAAAACTGTTCTTACTCTTGAATGGGAATGTTATAATTGAACTGCATATATGTTAAATCCGAAATCCTTGCGATTGGGAGAAGAAATCATCTTATGATCACTCTTCTTTAGCTAAATTGTGTGCTGTTTGTTTTCTTGTGTTTGGCTAATGTATGTGCTTTTTAACTCCATGCTTGTCAAAGGTAGGTACTATATGAATAGTCAATATTAAACTTTTAGTCTTTTGATTTTACAGCAAGCTTTATTTTGGTTCTTGAAGTATATTATGTTTATTTTATCCTTCATCTTTTAAAATATGGTAAAAACTTCCTCTTCCTTAACACCTTTAATCAGTTTAATGGAGAATGTTGATTTGTAATTTTTCAAGCCAATCCAAAATACTCAATTTACTGTTACAATTTTTTATTATTAATTCATTGGATTGAATCACTCTGAATGTGTGTTATTGAGATAAGAGAGGTACTATATAGCTGCTAAAGGCTTAATGACAGGGAGCAAAATCAGCAACTATCAGAGCAAAATAAACGATTATAGAATCAGGAATTAATGTGGATTTATTCTCCTAATCCTAGGCAACAATTCAGGAAGTAAATAAGGAAAAGATCAAATTTGAAATCTGATTTTTAACACTCCGCTCAAGCTGGAGAATATATATATCTCTATTTTTCCCAGCTTGTTTTGAAGTCCTTCAACTTTAACTCGAGGAAGAGGCTTGGTCATGATGTCTGTAACTTGGTCTGCTGATTGCACATAGTCTAATTTGATGATGCCAACTTCAACTTTCTCTTTGATGAAGTGTCTATCAATTTCAACATGTTTTATTTGATCACGATAGACTAGGTTCTTGGTCATCTCTATGCTTGCCTTATTGTTACACCAAAAGTCTAGGGGGCCTTCATATGGAATTCTTAACTCCTTTAGAAGTCTCATAAGCATGATCCGCATTAGTATAGATTTCTATATTTTTGGTACTTTCCTTTTCAAAATAAATGCCTCTTCCGGAATTGAGTTTGAGGTAGCGTAGGATCTTGTAAACAGCAGTCATATGCTCTTCCTAAGGCTAGTGCATGAACTGAATAACAACTTTGACTGCATGGCTAATGCCTGGCCGGGTGTGAGTTAAGTATATTAGTTTGCCCACCAATCGTTATAGGTACTCCTTCCGCTTTGACATCAAGGTTGCATGAGTCTTCCATTGGAGTCTCATCTGGTTTCACTCCTAGCATCTCTGTTTATTGAAGTAAATCAAGTGTATATTTTTGTTGTAACATGTTGATCCCCTTCCCAGTCCTTGCTATTTCTATGCCAAGGAAGTATCTCATTTGTCCTAGGTCTTTGACTTGAAACTCCTTTGCTGAGGTATTCTTCAGTCGAGGTGATAGATCCCCATCATTCCCAGTTATGACTGTCATACACATACACAATCAAAGTAGTTATCTTGCTATCATCATGCTTGATGAATAGAGTATGATCCGCTTGCCCTTGAGTATAGCAAGCTTCTTGATTGCTTTAGCAAACTTGCCAAACCATGCCTTTGGAGATTGTTTCAGTCCATATAGGGATTTGTGGAGTTTGCAGACAGAATTCTATGGAGCTATTACTCCATCTAGGACCTCCATGTATACTTCCTCCTTTAAATCTCCATTCAGGAAAGCATTCTTCACATTCAACTGATGTAGAGGCCAATTGAGGTTGGCAGCTATAGATAAGAGTACTTTGATAGTGTTGAACTTCGCCACTGGTGCAAAGGTCTCTTGGTAATCAATGCCTTGTGTCTGGGTGTACCCTTTTGCAACTAGCCTTGCTTTATATTTGTTTATGCTTCCATCTGGATTACATTTTGGAGTGAAGATCCATCTGCATCAGAGTGGTTTCTTGCCCTAGGAAGAGTGGTGATTTCCTATGTTTTGTTCTCCCTTAAGGCCCTCAACTCTTTGTTTGCTACTCATCTCCAATTAGGATTAGTCATAGCTTGCTGGAATGTATATGGTACTTTGATCTGTGTGCTATTCACCACAAAACTTTGTATTCTAGCAGATAAATTACCATAATAGATAAATCTTTGAATAGGATGTTGAGTACAAGATCTTCCCCCTTGTTGAGTTTAATAGGCCAGCCTGGTTCCTCATAATTTGACTTCAGGTTGGAGTGATGGTGTTGCCTTGGAATGTTCGGAACTTTATTGTTCCTTTCTTCCTTCTAATCCTATGGTGTCATCTCATCATGTTCAAATTGTCCAGCTACCCCAGTGTCAATCTCAACATTAGTTTCCATAGTTTGGGGTGTGTTTTTAGAGGCTGGGATTACAGGTCTAGGCTGATTTGTAGGCATAGGTATCTCTGGGATTGCAGGTTCAAGCTGATTTGTTGGTATGGGTGTCTAGGATTTCAAATTCTATGGGATGTTTAGGTTCCCAAATTAGCCATTCCACACCATCGTTCTCTTCTAAATGGGCAATTTGGGGTAGTAGGCATTATCCTCATAAAAACCTGTATTTTCTCAGAATCTGTAAACCCCTTTCTTCCAATGGATTCTCAAACACACCCATAATCCATTAGTCACTTTACTTTGAGATTCTCATGGCAATACTTGATTCCGTGAAATAAAGATTTGTTACCAGACATATAATCTATTGTTCCATAATCCACTATCCAGGTGTTTGCACTGGTCACCATTGCATTAAGAGCGATAATAGAGTTACCTGACTGTACTAAGTTCACGTTGGGGATGGATTTTGACTGATTCTGTTTGTCAAGAATCTAACGTAGTATCTGCAGTTCCTCCTTGCCCAGGCGTTCTCTTTCTTCCTCTTTCTCTTTAGATGAGGCATGATGAAACTTTGACTTCACACTGGAAGGCCTTCCATGTAGTTTCCAGCATTCATTTCTAGTATGCCCCTTTTTGTTGCAATGATTGTGCCATTTGTTGCCTTTCTTCTTGCGGTGTTCATGTGATTGAGGACCTTTGGCAGCCATTGCTGATCCTTCCGCAAGTGGTTAAGTACCTTGGGTGAGTTGTCTTCTGCTCTTCTCAAATTTCTCCATGTTAAAGACTTGAAACAATGACGGCAGCGGTTTTATCCCTATGACCCTGCCTATTACCTCCTCATAAGCATCGATACGACCCGGTAGAAAATTAATTGTATGGTCCTTCTCTACCAATTGTCTAAAATATTGTGCATCATCAACATCTTTCCACGGGTGAACTTCAAAGAGATCGAGCTGCTACCATACACACATCAAGGTGTTGTAGTATTGAGTCACTGTGGAGTTGCCTTGTTTCAAATCTCTAACCTACCTCCTCAATTGAATGAGAGTTGCAGTGTTGTCAGAGGTGAATACATGTGTTTTGCTGCATCCCTTATCTTCTTTGCCGTCCTGGCAAGTAGATAACCTTCACTAATTTCAATGGTCATAGAGTTACATAACCAAATCATTACCTGATTATTCTCTGCAAACCATATATCGAAGTTTGGATAAGTTGGAAGAGGCTGGGCTGCCTAGCCATTGATATACTTCTCCTTTCTTGTCCCTTGTAAATGCATCAACATACTTTGGGACCATTGAAGATAGTTACTGCCATTGAGTGTATGGTTTACGACCATTGTCTGGTTCTTACTGGCAGACACATTCTTGGGTCATAATAGATTTGGTTGAAGAATGGGAAAAAGAAAAGAAGAGGTATTAGTTTCAAGGTTTGTACCACTCATGAGGGCCATAGGAGTTAAGTCCATGCTGGTTGGGTGCCTTGTAACAGATCCGAAAAGTGGAGGAAAGTCAGTCGTATCCATCTTGTGATCAGTAGCAGGAGGCAGAGCGTGGGAAACGGCAGACAGCCCTGAAGGATGTCAGTGCATGCTATCACGCGCAAAGAGGAGTGCCAGTGCATGGTGTTCACGTGCTTCCTAAATTTCCATTGGACTTCGGGGATGCGCTGATCGGCGTTGTCCAGACCTAGTGGCGGAGGCGGTGTCATCAACAGAGGTGGTGGTGTAACCAACGAACCTCTAGTGTGGGAGATCTAGCACTACCTTTCATTCTCTCTCTCTCTCTCTCGCTCACTAACGCAGATGAAGGGCTTCAGGGAGGCCTTCGATCTCTCTGGCTCTCTCAGGCTCTAATACCATATTAGATTAAATCACTCTGAATGTGTGTTATTGAGATAAGAGAGGTACAATATATATAATTGCTGAAGGCTCAATCACAGGGAGCAAAATCAGCAACTACCAGAGTAAAATAAGGATTACATAATTAGGAATTAATGTGGATTTATTTACCTAATCCTAGGCAACAATTCTGGAAGTTAATAATATCAAATTTGAAATCTGATTTCTAACATAATTTTACCATGCTTCTAATTATTTTGAAAAAATATTAAAAATGATTATCATTATTATTGTAAACTTAAATTCTCAATGTATAGATAGATATCTAAATTTATTTCTTTTAGCATGTGTTTGGTTTGAAGGGAGGGGATAAGCGAAAGGATAGGAAAAGAAGGAGGTTACCCTGTTGGGTTTGGTTGAAAGGGAGGAGTGGGAGGGTATTTTAAATGATTTCTTATTTGGTTGAGGAGGGGAGGGGAGGAATGGTAGTAATTTACTATTTTACCCTATATATTAGTTTATATTTTTTAATTATATGTTATAAAATTTTAATTAATTATAACAACTTCATAATAATATGTTTTTAATTATAATAATATCATTTTTTTTATTTCTAATTAATTTTATAATGTGTCCGTTTGAAAAACCGTTGGGGGAATGCATTTATGATTAGATAAACGTTAGATTCAGAGTGCATTTATTCTGCTAAAAAGGAGTTTTTTGCTCAGTGTATTTTAAAAGGAGGAATTACCAAACACTAGAGTTTACAAGCTAATGGACCTTTGGGGTATAAAATGTATTCTATAAGTTATTTTTTATAATAATATGTTTTTAATAATAATATCTTTTTAACTATAACTTTATAATAATATGTTTTTAATTATAATATTATTATTTTTTATTTCTAATTAATTTTATAATGTGTCCGTTTGGAAAACCGTTGAGAAAATGCATTTATGATTGGATAAACGTTAGATTCATAGTGCATTTATTCTGCTAATAAGGAGTTTTTTGCTAAGAATGTATTTTAAAAGGAGGAATTACCAGACACTAGGTCTACAAGCTAATGGACCTTGAAGTTTAAAATGCATTCTATAAGCCCAAACATTATTCCCAAACAAGCACAGTGACATTTTTATTTCTTATTAATTTTATATTAATATTTTTCCTGTGGGCAGTAATGGAATAATATAAAATTTATGGGGGTAAATTGTCAAAAAAATTATCTCTCCAAAAACCCCGAATATGTAAGGGAGCAAAAATAAGGTTATAGGAGGGTAGGGGATCGTTTGGGCTCTCCCTCGCCTCCAAAATGTTAAACCAAATTTGGGGGGGGGTGGGGGAGCAAAAATGGGGTTATAGGTTATCTGTACTGCACAAGTTGTGATAGAGTACCAGATATTGTGATATTGTAGATGAAAATAATGGATCAATTTGTTACCATAATTTTAAGATCTATTAGTTTATTTTATGTATGAATAATAAAGAGATATTATTTATAAATATCTCGGTTAGTATTTTTATTTTAAGTATTACTAGGATCTAGTATATTTAATTTAGAATATTTTAATATATCTTGAATTCAAATATTCAAATATTTGAATAAAAATATTAGGATTATTTTAAATTAATTATTGTAATCTCTTTTCTTATAAGTAGGCTAGCCTTCCTAAAGCTAGTTTTGGAGAAATAATATATCAGTTTTGTTCTTTGTACTTTTGGGAGATTCTCCTAAAGTATTTTGCTAGTGAGGATGGGTAAAGCGAGATCATTTCTCTCTTTCTGTATTAAAGTTGGCTTCATTGGTTCTATGAGTTTAAGATCATTGCTTATATTCTAATGGAGATGTTTCTTCTATCCTTTATTAATATATGGGGTTAGATTCTGACTTCATACTTTAATAAGGACCTATCATCCATTTCTTTCTTTCTTTCTACCAATTTAGGATCCTAACAAGTGGCCATCTATGTATAGTTGATATATTTTTTGATATGTTATTTAAATTTAATTTTTAATAAACATTTTAAAAGTAGGATAAAATTAATAAATAAATAAATGATGTCAACAGCAAGCTGGATTTCTTTTTTTGAATTGGCTTGAAAAATTGCACATAAGCAGAGAAGTGTTTTCCATTGAGTAATTAATGATGTTAAGAAAGAAAAAAACTTTGGCTATCTTTTAATGGTTAAAGGGAAAAAAATAAGCTTTATGAAGGACCAAAATGATACATGATATAAGCTTAGTGGACTAAAAGTATCACTTGCTACATGGATTTTATGATGTGGGAGCATAAGTATGAAAGTTACAATATTGCTTTAGATTTTGATCAGTCCTTAGTAGATAATGAGTATAACAATATTTCTGTCTCCAATCCTATGAGGTTATATAGTATATAAGCGAGCAGTCAAATTGTTTTCCTTATCTTCCAAAATTTTGAAACCCAACCCTGGATCATGAGAAATCCCTTCTGAATATTCTAAACCTTCAAATTCGTCTTTGTTGAAGGTATTACTGATTGGTGGTTCAACGGGGACTATGCTGGAAGCCCTAGAAGTTGTTGGTGACAGCCATAACATTGACAATGCTTTGAGTCCAGTAGGCAACATCAATGTAAGTTTTACAACAGATAACTTCGTTTTATATCTACTATAATATATGTATGATGCTTATTCTGCATTTTATCTTGAAACATGCAAGACCCAGCATTAGTTTATGAGATCAAGGGCCATTTGAGATGTGAGCTAAAATTATTCTTTTTGATAGCTTTGTTCCAAAACTATGGATGCTTTCTTATGTACTTATCATTGAAGGGATATTGATGCATATTATGCACGTCATGTTTTAATGGTCGTTAAATATGGGAAGTATACGAAATACTTAAGCTAACAAGTGTTATAGGTGACTGAAAATTATTTACTCATTTAGAAGGTTATATTATTTGTTCCCTTATTAATTTATTTGATACTAACGTAAAACTTTTCATAACTCAGGAATCAAATTTATTTGTGCTAACATATCCTTACAAAGTTCAAGTATATCTTTTTGTCCTCATATGCATAACATCCTGATTTGGTGATAAATCTTAATGGATTCACAAGGAGGAGCCTCTTTCTCTTTCTTTTGAAATTGAGGCCCCCCCCCCCAAAAAAAAACAAAAAACCCCAAAAAAAAATGTAGCATGAAGCTAAAACTTAGTTGACTAAAATGTGGGAGGGTGGGGCTGATTTTTTCAGAAGAATATTCATTTTTTGGGGGGTATTCGTTTACATGCACATACGTAGGCTACATTTGAAACTGAAAGAAGAAATATACAATTGGTCTTCAAATTATGTTCATAAATTATCTCCTATTCAATTTCACCATGCTAGGTCAAGTTATTGCCTCCATTTCAATATATTTACACACACACACATGATAGCCTTGGACAAGGTGTTTCGTTGGCACTAAATCATCCTAGATGGGCATATCTAATCCGGCGGTTCTAGATAAATGATCTTGCATGAGGAAAGATTGTGGGTATGATTTTGATGAGTTCTCCGACCAGTGTAATGATATACAGTTTTTACTTGTGTGAAGAGTCTCCTTTCAACCAGTTCTATTTAAAAAATACACAATTAGAGGTTAGAAAGCATAGGCAGACATAATACCGAGTCAATTAAAATAAAATCTTTCCCTTTTTTAAGAATCTTTATTTTCAAACATGCTAACTCATGTTCTGGGAATAATTAATTGACTTAACCTAGGATGAAAGTTGTTAGATTATAGAGAAACATGGAAAAACTTTATTATTGATGTACTATGAAGGGTATTTATATATTAGAGATATATTCATAATCTTAACCGTATCCCTAATAATGTGGATCTAACTAAATCCCAAATATATCTCAACAAAAGTGACCCTACATCTCTAGTAAACTTGTTTACTTTGATTATGGTTCAAATTCCAAAATTGTAGAATATATGTTCAATTGTTTTTAATTGTTTACTCCTAAGTTAAACTAAGAGCTTGTTTGGATGTAAGGTTGAAAATAGCTTTTACAGATTCCGAGGTAAAACCTATGTTTTGGAGAATAGATTTTGGAAAATAGTTTTTTTTACAGATTTCGAGGCAAAACCTAGGTTTTGAAAAGTGATTTATGTTTGGGAAGTTATTAGCTTTTACGGATTTCGAAGCAAAAAAGTGGGTAGGAAATAGGAAAGTAGGAAAGAGAAAGAAAGAAAAAGTAGAAAAGAGAAAACCTAGGTTTCAATCTGAGGTTTTGTAACCAAAATAGTTTTTGGGAAAAAAATTTTGCTTGGACAAAACCTCAGTTTTGAGGTAAAACCTAGGTTTTGAAACCAAACCTATTTTCTAAAATGGGTCGCCAAACAAGGCCTAAATGACTTTTCAAATGCATATGATTTATTTTAATAAATTTGTTTGTAACCCCCCCCCCAAAAAAAAAACTTTTCTCATAACATACTTGTTTTCTGTCACAAGAATTTTGAAGGAAACCATGGTTATATTGCTCCTTCGTATGATGAAGAATCTTCGTCGGGGAACAGAATCAAAATGAAATTGAAAGAGTTTCATAGGAGGTATCATCTGAATTTTGAAATTAAAAATTTAATAAAATATATTTCATCTGAAAGATTATTTGCTGGTTGCTTCTCCTTTGCAGTGCCGCGTCTTTTACAGCTTTAGATAAAAATTACCTCACCCCATTCTTTACAAGTCAAAATGGAGATGAAGATGATGAAGGTAAGTTTAGCAGTATTAAATTTGATTTAAATGTGTCAAATTCTCTTATGACTTCTTCACCAAATCTAGAGGCCCCTCTAATGCTCATTTTCTGGATTTGCTGACCTTGGATTTATATTTTTTGCTTAATATATTTATCATGTATATTTATATTTTTTCCAATTAAATTTGTCAATGAAAAGGCTTGTCGTAGTTTTAGATTTAATTTTTTTTCATTACAAATATGCATATTCATGGGAGGTTCACTCATAAGAAAATTAAAATTTTGATGGCTGCATTGGCCATGTAAAAAGAAGGGGGGTTGTCCATTGAGTGTTTAGTTCAACTAGCAAATGGTTTTAGCAGGTTAATCAGAAGTTTTGATTTCAAGTCTTAGGGATACAACCACGGTAATACTTGGTTGTAGAGCTTGTCACCTGAAAGGTCCTCCCTAGCTTGAATTGGATTAGTCCAGACCCTGGTAAATCCTCTAGTTCAAAGTGAGTTATGCTCAGGATGCTAAGTGCGCATGCAAAAAGAAAGAGAATGAAAGGAAGCGGGCAGTTTTTTTTTTTTTGGGAAGGGAGGGGTTGGGACGTGGGTCTATTGTCAAGGCATAATTTCTTTTTTTTCTTTTTTCTTTTTGCTTTATATTTTATACAATTATCTACCATCCAGTATTATCGGAATCTGATTCGAGTATTGTCAAGACATAATTTTCTGTCCATTGTTAGCTTGCAACTTTTTTGTGGAATACTAATTGGATTTGGGCGGTGGGTGTGTGCATGTGTAGTGAGAGGAATGGATCGTGGAGAGGTGGGTTTGTGGGAGGAGTAGATAATCATTGTTGGATCACAAAATTATTGTTACAGTTATTGCAAAGTACAGTTTGAAAAACGAAGGTATTTTATACATTTACGTAGACTTTGGCATTAATGTTAACCATTGATTTTTGAAATAAAGGTTTTATGCCCTTCTCTTGCCTTTACACATGTAGATGGCTATGTTTTATGCTATGCTTTATCCATGATCTTAATGTTTGCCGTTTGAATTGATTTTCATTGTTCTCGAACATACTGTGCTTTTTTCTGTACAGAAGAACCTTTTACTGCAAGGAGAAGCTTCCAGGGGAATGATCATTACTATAGTAATTCCCGCTAAAGAACGTTCTTGAAGCTATTGGATGCCTACTTTGTACATAAGCCGGACTCTGCAATGTTATATAGCTAAGCTCGGAGGAATAGACAAACAAATTAGAATGGTGGGATACGTCTGCGTATTGCTTCCCAAGTTTGTATAAGCTGAGAATCTCATGTCAACTAGGCATTATGGTCCATGGGGCTGGGAACACACGAAAGACATCTCTGAAGCTGAGAAGCGTGATAGATACACCGTTCAAGCTGATGAGCATGTCTTTCTTGAGGTTGAGGTTAGAGGCCGAGAAATTGAATTCGATCACTAGTAACACTTTAGTTTACCATTAAAGCTTACTCACTTAGGTGTTGCTTTTCTATGACCTTTTTTAAAAAAAAATTGTGTAGCTCAATGATAATGATAGGTTACTTGGAGATTGTAATGATGGGTTTATTACCAAAATGAATAAGGGCCCATTTGGTAAAGTGGTGGAAAAGTGTTTTTACCATTTACGAGATAAATATGTGAAAGAGATTATCTCGTTTTATGAAAAAATGATGTTAAACGTATGTTTGGGGTGTTTACAAGCTCTCCCAAACACCTCCTAGATACAGAATGGCTTTGCAGTCCGCGTGGAAGACGATGGTAGAGAACTGGATTATGATGATTGGGGATTAAATGCATTTTACAATCTTATGACCTGGGATAATCCGAATGTGGGTGTCCTAGCGATAGACACAAGCGCTGGCGTTGGATGCACGCAATGAAATTATCAAATGAAATGCTGGAATATTTGAGAGTCCAGTTTAGAGAGTATAACACTTTCCTGGATATTCTTCATAGGACAATGCTCTTGGAACTAACCCCACATGATGTTGACTAGGCATGCGTGTGAAGTATGAGGCATTTCCAACCCCTTACTCCTAAGAAATTTGGCGCTCCTGTCCGTGCCCTTTAAGAACGGTTATACTACATGTATATTATGAAAAA
>JANTPZ010007531.1:0-10386 GCA_025593235.1 Vachellia pachyceras | reverse complement strand
GCCGGCGAGGTTGTCGGTGGGCTCCCGCGGCGAGGTCGCTCGCGGAATGGCTGTGGGAGAATGTTACAAGTCCCACATCGGAGAGGCTCGGGAGGGTACTGGGCTATATAAACGGGTGCGCTGCACACCCTCATAATACGTGTTTTGGGGGAGAGGGTAATGGCCCCGTGACACGTGGGACAGAGAAGCCTTTTGCTTTTCTTGTCTTCTAGCCAATGGTTTTCTATCCTATAACGCGCTGCTTGGCTGAATTCGAGTTCCACGTGACAAGAAAGAAAGGGCAGAACCAACCATCAGATCAAAGGGATACGAGAGAGGGTCCTGCCCCTTTTTTCCTTTGTTCAAAAAAAATATTTGTTTTGCATTTATTCAGTACGAAAGTTAAAATTTATGCATAACATAAAAATTTTATAAACCCACATTATTTATTATTTAAGAATTGTGTGGTGTATCTCTCAGATTTTAACCTAGAGTTTACAGTTTTTTTTTAATTTGCCAACATGTTTAATTAATTAAACTTTTGGAAAATCATAGCACAAGGGATGTTGAGAAGCGAACAGAGGTTGTGTTTTTTGGTCGAATAACCAAGGATTTCTTTGTGAAAATAATTGATGTCCTCAATTTATTTGTCAGAAAAATTAGCACATTTGGGGAAAAAAAATAAAGGGAGAGAAGTCGGAGTTAAATTTATAATGTCCTTAATTTATATATCTGATACTTTAGGAGAATGATGACGTGTCACAAGTGGAAAGGGAATGAATAAAAGAGCAGTATTTAGAATGGAAAGAATCACAATTATTAGGAATGGAATAAATTGTGATTGCCAAGCCGCCTGACAAAGACAAACCAGCTTCAGTATTCCTATTCCCACCCATCCCTCCATGTTGTGCTATGCTCTCTACTAATTCCATGAAACCACCAAAGGTTCCATTACTTGGTGCCCTTTAGGCTTTGTCTGGTAGGAGTGATTTGGAACATGAAAATTTTTAGTAGGGAACAGAAAATTTACTAAAATTTAAATTTTCCCTCTCCTTCATCAAAACTCCTCCCTCTCCTACCCTTTCATCCCAAGAGCCAAACACACCCTTTGTAGGTGTGAATTTAAGGGAAAATTAAGATGAACGCAATTTTGGGACCCTTAAGTTTCATTTTGGATTTGATCTCATAAGTTTAAAACCAATGGTTTTGAACTTTTGGTGCCAATAATGTAATAAGAATTTGGACCATTTTGACTCTTGAGAGATAAAAAACATTGGTTTTAAATTTGAGAGACCAAAATCAAAATGGGGCTAAACTTGATGGATTAGACATTTTGCCCGTTTGGAAATACGGTAGAGAAGTACTTTTACATAAGTCGAGGTAAATATATGAAGGAAATTACCTCATTTTACGAAAAAATACTGTTGAACGTGCGTTTGGCTTTTTCAAACGCTTTGTCAAACAAACAAATTATGTTAACAAGGGAAAATTATATAAAAGGTTATTCGCAATTTTTACACTTGTGCTATTTGTCACACCGTGTTCCACTTGAATAAAAAAAATAGATGGAGAAGTATTTTATTGGACAAACATATTTGAAGTTGATCATATTTCCTTTTATAAACTAGATCTCTAAAAATCTATCCTTTATTATTAATGATTCATTTTCTTGTCTTGTAAATGAAAATTGGTCTTCAAGAAATATTGAATATATTGTCTCTTTTTCCACGTTGGAGAACACCGGATTGTCATACATCCATTCTAAATTGCGATCCATTTTCGACCAAATCCTTTTCTTTCATTACGAAATTGAAAAGGGGATCTTGTAAATTGCTGGCAATTAATTATCATAACATTTTATAACCTCATTATGATGCCTGGGTTGGGATTGCGGTGTCAGCTGAAACATAATCTTGAGAAGTGACTGTGACTCTACTAAAGCAGTTCACCTAATTCTTAATAAAGTTCTGGTAACTCATGAAGATTGATGAGTGATTTCTGAATTTAAAGATATGACGCATCACTCTTGAGAAGTGGAAATACAACAGATAAGTCATGATACCAATACCATGGTGGATTTTCCTGTGAAGAAGAGGGCTCTAGATGGAGCCATTGGCCTACGAATTCTCAATCCCAGGTTACTACTGTTTGATCTTTTAACTTCTCATACGAGTCTTTAGCCTCTCTTATATTTATGTTGCCTTCATTTCTGGTGTATAAAAAAATTAAGCATATTTATTTCCCACAGGTTGAAAACTTGAAATAATGTTGTAGCCAAGACATGAATTTATGGAACAGAGTAGATTTGAAGCACATGAATACGCCCTCTGATCACATAATTCCCTTGTTATTTTGAAGCTTTTCATACGTATTCTACCAAACGAGAGAGAGAGAGCAATGTTTCATTATTAATCATGATACTATCATATGGAAAACGCAGAAGAAAATTCACTTTATTCATTGGATTCACCCAAGGCTCATATGCCTGCAGAATCTTATTTAGAAGCAGTAATGGCAGCATAGCGAGTTTTGAAGAAGCCCAGAAGCCTTGAAGGAGGAGGAAGGTTCTCTCTCACCACAGGATGACTGCAAAACTCCTGACTCCATTGATGCAGCTTTGGAAACTTCTCATGGCTCAGCAGTTTCAGACCCACCGCTTCTTCCACTAATGGCAGCCAAAACGCTATGTAAGCTGGTGCTATGTCCACTATTCCTATTCTCTCTCCTCCGAAGAACTTGCCTTTCAGCTCCTTCTCCAGATACCCCAGACCTTCCCTCGCATCTTCAATGGCCTTTTCCCTTTCCTTCCCCTCCACTGTCCATGCCGCTTCCTGTATTGCGGGCAGCAGCTGATCTCCCAAATAAAAAACCATCAAATCAGAGTTCTTTTTCTATTGATACTCGTGTACACACACACACACACACTCAAAAACTGTTGGTAACGGATTTCTTTAAGTGAAGTTCACTCATATTTACATTAGTACAAAAATGAACATTTGGACACGTTACAAAGGGTCTTCTAAACCTCAGATGGAATATGTCGGGTGGAGAACTTCAAGTGAAGGAGTGAAATAATAGTGTGGGCAATCTTCTTATTTTAATGTTGGTTTCACCATTTTTTTAAGAAGAAATTGTTGGCAAAATAATTTGTTCAATAGATTCAATTATATTCACAAGAAAATTTAAGCATTCACAACCGGTTAATGTTCTCACGGTAGAACCTCAACATTTAAATTTATAATTGATGCCTTAGAATAGGGATGGAGGGGGCAATGCACATCCTAAATTCAGACGGGATATGCAATTTACTTCGATCCTAAATATAAGATATCAATCCATTTTATTTATCAAATTTATAATTTTTTGTCTAAGATATTCTTATTGATAGTATATAATAAGATGTTTTCATCAAGAAACAATTCTAATGCACATGATTAAATATGGTAGTTTATTTCACCCAAAAAAGTAAACATGGCAGTTTAGGAAAAACCGTGCAGTATATGTATTGCAAATATTCAATTTAACTAATTTTTTAAGATGCACAAATTAGTTTTTTAACTCAAGCACCGGTAGAATGGTTTTTCTTCCCCTAACCCCTTTTTAGGACCTCAAGGAGAATGGATTGCTCGAAGGAAAGTAAAGAGAAGAGAAGGAAAAGAAGAGACCTTATCATCAATGAAGCTTGACCAGAAGCGAGCGAGGGCCCTTTGATAAGGATGAAGAGGGAGGATGGGGTGAGTTTTCCAGGTCTCATCGATGTACTCGAGTATGACAAGCGACTCAGCTATGGGCTTTTCATTGTGAACTAGAACTGGCACCTTCTTGTGGATCGGATTGTACTTTAGAAGAAGCTCACTTTTGTTCCTTATGTCTTCTTCATAGTGTTGGTACTTAACTCCTTTCAGCTTCAAAGCTATCTGAACCCTTCGAGCATATGGGCTCCCTCCTGACCCAAAAAACTTCACTACCTCTCCATATTCTTCTTCTGCCATCTTATTTCTGAATTAGTAATCTTCAATAATGGTACTGTATCTTCTGTTTCAGCTCCCAAAATTTCCTCTTATTAATAGAGGCAAAACCTTCTGATATCAATTCGTTGTTAAGTTATGGAGTGACGTATGAGATAATAATATTTTAGACTATTTGGTGTTGAAAATAAGTAGGAACTGCTTTAGATCACAGCTCACTCATCGGAATGGACTATAGTGCTTTTGAATCAAACCATGACATCAGTTAAAAACGTTAATTGATTTTCAAGAAACATATGCTAGCAACTTTGACTTTAAACCGGACGTTAAATTCAATCCATTTGAATGATTGGTGCTATATGAATTCATGGTTAGTTAACAGCGTACTCTTCTAACTGCAGAATTATTTAAATTTGATAACGATCGAAGGTGAAATTCGATGGTTTTCTATATAAAGAAGAGACTATTTTTCAATTATTTTTTCCTTATGCCATTCTTCTCCATTTTTTTAGAAAATGAAAAGTCGTGCAAGAATCGATTTTTTTTACATGTGTTGGTGAAATGTCAATTTTAATTGAGCAGTTAGACAAGGGATAGTCACTACTAGATAACATCAAGATATAAGAAAAAAACTGTGATGTGCAAACCTCAAACGTTAGATGCATTACTTAGAAAATGGCTTCTTTATAGGTTATGATATTCAAGCCGAGTAAGTATCGTTTCAGTCACAAGAATTACATTTAAGACTTTAGATGCATTGGATCTTTTGCTCTGCTCAATTCAGATTTCATTTGTAAAGACAACTTACTTCTGAACGCTAAATTAAATTTATCAAATTGCCAAGGCTAACGCATGATAGTGTTTTTGTTTTTGTTCTCGGTTACTAGTAAAATTATTTGTAAAGTGTGTCTTCGATTTTATCTTATATGTTTATCTTTTAAAATGTAATAAATATTCATATTTCTGAATTCTGATGATGAAACTCGTACTCATCTTATCCTATTTATAGGGTATATAGAAAGAATTTTTTTAATCTTATTTATAAGTCATATTCTTAAATTTTTCATATGAATATACAATTTTACCATTCATTTATTATTGTGTTGACATTGTTCTTACGAGGTACTGTTGTATATTAAATCGTAATAAAATTGAAAATTCATTGAATTTTAAGGCACCTTTGTTGATATTTGTGAAATACGTTGAAAGTAATTTATAATAAATCACATTAAGTTTTCTTATCTTTAGCCAAACAACATTTTTGCCATTGATCACTTGGATTGATTGAGTGATTGTTGGCCGTTTCTGCCTGGTCTCATGTTAAAGTATTGAAAATAATTATTACTTGAAGATAATGAGGTTTACCCCATTGTAGGTATAGTTAGGATGTTTATCAAAAGATGAGTTTCCCCAACTCATTAGATCTGGACGATTCAGATTTGATTTTGGACAGTCCAAATATAATTTTTTTAAGGTAGCAATTTTTAATAAAAATCATTATTTCAAAATATGAGAGTCAAGAAATTAATTTTATTTTAGATTTTATACCCATTAAGTTAAGTTTTTTCATAAAAATAAAAATAAAAAATCAGATTTGAATCATCCAAATCAGTTCTAGATGGTCCAGAACTAAAGAGTTGGGGGGAATTCATCACTTTAACACTTTTACCAGTTGTTTGTAGCATGCATTCCCGCATACCAATTGATTGGTTGCTAATAACATTGGATATGGGTGACAAAAAGAAAAAAATGGTTAAAAATATACTATGTTATAAAATATTATATATTATGGATGTCTATAAACTCTCAACTCTTGACCTTTCATTTTCATCATCTATAACATTTACAATGAATAGTATTTAGGGGTTTTCATGCAATAACTCAAGGGTTACAATTTATACACCAATGTGATTGAATTTACCATTGATTTTATGTAACTATTACTTGGGGTTGAGAGCTTATAAATATGATACTTTGTACCACACTTTTTGCACATTCAATGAAAAATACATTGCTTCATCTTTCTCTCTAATTCTCTCTTCATCTCTTATATTTTCTTTATTTTCGTAACACTCTTAATATTTAGTCACTTGACTTTCAAGTCATATGTTTTCGTCTTTCAAGAAGAAAATGGTTTGAACAGAGTAAAACTTGAGATACAGAAACCATAAAACCCACAAAAAAAAAAAAAGCTAAACGACATCTTTTTTATTTGGATATCGTTGAGGCCAAAACAAAGGAACTATGCCACATAGTAGGTTTTCCAATGTTTCATCGGTAAGTTTAGTGTTCGTTTCATCGAGGAGGAGCAGATATTAAACCAGAAAATGATCAAAAGAAAAATCATGAGCTCCAAATGATTTTGACTCGAGACTTGAGAATTCAAGCTTAAGACCGCACACAAATTAAACCGGAATAGCTTTTACATCTCATGGCTTAACATTTGGAAGAGCAGAGCCAAGCGTGAAAGAAATAGAACAGCTTTTCCTTTATTATAACTAGATAATCATTTTCCAGAAAAATTGAGATCACTTGCGAGATCTGAAGAATGCAAGGAGTTCATCTCTGGGAGGCAGAGCTTGCTTTACGACAGGATGAGTTGAAAACTCTTGACTCCATTTGTACAGCCTCGGGAATTTCTCACAAGTGAGCAATTGGAAGCCTGCAATTTCTTGTAATATGTCAACCCAGTAACCTACGAAATTGGCAGAAATATCTACGAGTCCAACGTCGTCTCCTCCGAAGAATCTCTTGTCTCCGATTTCATCCTCCAGAATCTTCAGTGCTTCCATGGCTTCTTCCACAGCCTTCTCTCGCCCCTTCTCGTCGCACCAGAACGCATTCCATAACGCAGGCAAGCACTATAACAAACAAACCCATCACACAAATGAAAACATCAGTTTCTTCATCAAATACTCTGTTTCAAATCAAATGTATGATTAAAGAAGCGAACCTTGTCATCGACAACCTTAGACCAGAATCGAGCGGAGGCTCTGTGAGAAGGGTGCGGAGGGAGGAAGGGGTTGGATTTCCAGGTTTCATCAATGTACTCGACGATCACGAGAGACTCAGAGATGGGTTTTGAGTTGTGGATGAGGACAGGGACCTTCTTGTGAACAGGATTGGACGTTAGAAGTTCTTGGCTCTTGTTGGAGAGATCTTGTTCAGAGTAATCGTAGTTGATTCCTTTCAGTTTGAGGGCCAGCTCCACTCTGTTGCTGAAGGGGCTGGGCCATTTCCCTAACACCTTCACTTGCTCTTCTTTTGCAGCCATCTTCGATCTGAGTGCGAGATTAGGTGTGTAGTTGGAGTTCGGGTTATAGTCTGAAACTTGAACTAATGGTCAACTATGGCGGATTGCCTCCTCGGAGTTGGTGGGTAGGTAAGGTAGCTTTCTTCTATTGCAACTACTTGATTAATTCCTTCATCAGAGAAAAATAAGCCCAAACGCTTAGTATTAGTCAAGATCTGTTTTTTTTTTAACTAAAACCATGGTTTTGGCATATTCTGATCAGAACAACTGCTAAGAATATATTCTAATAATCAATTTTGGTTTTCCACAATTATTTTTAGAAACTAATCTAACAATCATTTTTCCTGTGTTTAGCATTTTAGGGCCTAATCGCCACAATATTTTTTTTGAGCAAAACCTCAATATATTATTGTATCTATATTGCAATGGTTCTTCACACTTTCACAAGCTCTATGCCTTGAATCACTTGGTTGTTTGATGTCAAATTGAAACAAAATATTGATATTTTCTTTATTAATTTTCATTTTGGCTTTTGAAGGCTCATTAGAATTAGAATATACCTCTGGATTGAAAGAAATCACCCACCACACATTAATAATAAGATCCTTACGTTAGTACCAAGATTTGAATTGAACTTCATAAATTACATGTTAAACTCTTATTAATTGGATCAACTTTTGTTAACATGATTATCATCATTTTTTTTATAATAAAGAAGCACAAAGCTAAAGGCAGAAAATTAAAAGCTACTAGGGGATGAGGTCCCAAGTTCACTAGACCACAAATGAGGCGGGCATTGCTCATATGTGATGGTTCGATTAATAGCTTTCTTGGCCAAGTTATCAGCTAAATGATTCAGCTGTCTTGGCACATACTGCACGATCACCTTCCAATATGTTTCCATGAGAGACTTGATTTCTAAAAACAGCAAGTCCGCATTCAGATTCCTTCCATCCGAGTTAAGCATATCCACTAACTGCTTATTGTCAGATTCTATAACCACTAGTTTGAAACCATAAGTCAGAGCTATTTCCATACCTCTGAGAATAGCTCATTCTTCAGCTTGGAAAGGATCACAGAGATCTAGAGTCTTAGCAAAACCCACGATCCATGATCCCGAATGATCTCTACAGACCCCCCCACATCATGCTCTGGACGTCAATTGTGCACTGGCCCCATCAACATTCATTTTAACCCACCCATCATTTTATGTGGAGAGGAATTTAGATTCAGAACCCTAAACGAAGGTCCACTATTGTACCCAAAAGGGGCAAAAAGAAAAAGAAAAGATCAACTGTCCAAAACATTGACGGTTGTATGAAGGCATATGGGCATGGGCCAATCTGAGTCTAGCTAAAGTTAAATTATTCTCTATTACCCTCAACCCCATTTTAAAACACCTTTAGCCCATTCTTTGTAGGGATAAATAATAACGAAGGCAATGTAAAACAACTGTACAACTAAGCCCAAATCAAAGTATAATTGGTGGTTAAATCACATTGTCAATATAAAGATATTATTAATAAATGATATGTAAGCATAACTTTAAGCAATCTTGAAGTTTAGAGGTATGTATTTACCCCAAATTTTCCTGTACCAAAAATATCTAACAAGTTGGTATATATATGCACCACACTGGGCATAAAGAAGCCTAGATGCAGTACTAAGTAATATGGTGAGACAGATTTTTTTTAAGGAAGATGTATTAGAGATAATCATATTTGAAGTACTATTGAACATCAAATATAAAAATATATCCTATCATATATTTAAACTTTAATTTATTATGTTACAAGGGATTAACTTTTTTCCCCCTTCTGCAACACCTTGTCCTTGGGCATGGGAAGACAAAGATTTGACTTACCTTTTTTCACCAATTTTTATATTTATCTAGTAGTCTAGAAATATTTCATCAATTTCATTTTTACCTTCCCAGTCTCTTTTATCTGTCCAGGTGGAGACAAATTTGCTTTCAACAGTAAAATATATAATTTTAATTTAATTCATATGTAGTTATCATTGTGTTCTTCACCCATGAGCCCGGGTTATAGCATAGTTGACGTAAATTAATAATTATTACTACCTCATATTTTAAATATATCCAGCTGACCTTTTTTTTAGACTAAGAAAGTTATACAATATATTTTAAAGTATTTATATTTATCATTTTCATACAAAATAATTTACATGGCTTATAAATTGGTATATAATTTAATGATACATGTAAATAAAAATTTTAAATAGTTTATTCAACTTTATTAATCTTTTCAAATAAGTCAACGATGTCTTATATTTAGAATTTAAGGTATCATATTTTTTTGATAGCACATGATAGAGAGATTATTTTGCGTTAAGTCTGCTGTGAGCTTTTGCTCCAAACATGTTATAATAATTAATCTAGATAAAAAACTTGAAAAGTAGTAGAAAGGGAGAAAATTGCGGGTAAAAATCAAAAGGTGCAAGATTGCATGAAAATCTGTGACAGCTCCAATCAACATCTGTGACATTCAAATTTCAAAATGGAAGCACCAAATATACATATACATATATATATATATCTCTATGGTTTCACGTTTAATAGAACTGACTATATAATTATATACATGTTGATGTATTATCATGTATGTAGCAGGTTTGAATTCAAAAGTTTGAAGATGCCAACAAAATGTGGTAAAACAAAACAAAATAAGAAAGCCGACCCTTTGAAAGGAATAAAGAAGGAAAGTAACACAACCATGACTTTGCCTTTAATGCCTACACGAGAATCCTGAGACTTTAATTAGTTTCCTTTTTTTTTTTTTTCAAATTCAGACAGAACCAGCGGCATCTTCGAACAAACACACAAATTCTAAGTTTCAAACTTAATCCGGCATCAGTAGTTAAAGGCAAGAGCTTGTACTTAGAGATGCTACTGATATAATATATTATAGTCTGTATCTTAAACCAGTTCTCTCTTTCACATTGATCTCTAAGTGTGTTTATTCCCTTTTAATTTCTTGATTATATTCTGTGATACACTAGTACTTCGCTTACGCATGTTTGTTTTGTTTATCATATGTTTACTTGTTTTCTTAATATGGAATTACGGCGACGGTAGGATGTTAACCACTTTGTGCCCCAACGGCAATGGCAAGGACATAAAAATTAAAAACAACTGCTTTTAAAGTGAGTTTAGCGTATGATCTG
>JANTPZ010007530.1:0-11129 GCA_025593235.1 Vachellia pachyceras | reverse complement strand
CGCGGAACACAAAATCGCGAGGGAGAGAGGGAGATGGAAGCGAATGGCCACCTTGAGGAGGAACGACCTGTGCAAGCCCAGTGCCTGAGCAGCTATGTTGATGAAGGCAGTATCGAGAGTCACAGATACTACCTCTCTCGAAAGACTGTGCTCGAGATGCTCAGGGACAGAGGCTTTTCTATTCCCTCCTCTGAAATCGACCTCTCTCTCGCCGAATTTCGAGCCATTCACGGCCAATCCCCCGACATCGAACACCTCCGCTTCTCCGCCACCCACGCCTCTGACCCTTCCAAGCGGGTAACTCTCTTATGCCTTTTACCGTTTCTTTCTCCCTTAGGGATTGCACTGTTGCTGGTTCTTGTAGCAATTCTCTCAGTCCCCTGTTGGCATTCACCACATGAATTTGGTCGTAAGTAGCAATTTTTTCAGTAGTTAGGGATTGCAATATTGCTCCCAACGTATAGCTTCTTGTAGAATTTTTTGTAAGCTTCATTATAGAGTGATACTACGGTCATAAGTAGACATGTTTCTTACATGGTATGCTGTGCATCGCACCAGATAACCAGATACGTTGTATGCAAATCTGATATAAAATTAATTGAATCGAAGAAAGCGGCCGGTCATATCTTTCGCATTCTTCTACGAATTTTTCCTTGCCTGGGTTCACGGTATAATGCCTTTTTCCATGCCTTGAATTGCAGATTCTGGTCACTTTCTGCTGGCCTGGTGTTGTAAAAGTTAATGTGATCCGGAGCCTTGCAGGTCAGATTTTTAACACAGATACCTTATCTGGGATGATATTGATAGTACAGGACCAAATTACTAGCCAGGCGTTGAAAGCTTTAGAAAACTTCAAATTCAAGGTTGAAGTTTTCCAGGTTTGTTTTCTCAGAGATGTGTTCTATCTTGCAGAGCATGTTTCTCTTTTATGTTCTCGGGTTTTTTTTTTGTTGGGGCTGTATCTGTTGTTTCTTTTAATTTCAAGATGAACGCAACAGTTTCCTGAAGGTCTAGGCTATAACAACTTGGTGCATATATTGCATTGTGACATTATTGAAATCTGACTTAAGATTCAGGGAGCCCTTCGTTTTTCTGATCCTTGTTCTTGGTAACTCGTTGAAGATGCAATGCAAGTGTTACCAAAGGATTTGCAAATAATGACCTCCAGTTGATAGTTTTCCACTGATGTAGACTCTCATGGCAACCTTGTTATTTTGTGTTTAACCAAGTATGTTTCTTAGATGAAAACCAGACAGTAGAAGTATTGCATTATGAGAACGGTAATAAAGTATTCAAAGCATAATTTTACTGTTGCTTGAAAACATAACTTGAAAGCTAATGAAAGCTTGATAATTGGATTAAGTGCACTTTGGTGGGTAAACCTTTCAATTTATTACTTATGGTGTAATGTAAGAAGAGTTAGTCATGGTATCTTTTGATTAAAATCACTCATATTAACTTTAATTTTGTGAATTAATACTTTTTTAAATTGTGAATTGTTATAATTTGGTTAAAATCTTGGGTGAGTAATTTAGGAGTACTTGATTGCTAGATCACAGCTACAGAGCATTGATTCTTGTGAATGTCTCAAGTTTCATCACCTGCAATACTAGACAAGTGTACTTGGCATATCACCTGCAATACGCTAGATAAGTATCCTTCGCATATCAAATGAACACAGAACTGATCCTCAGCTGAATGCTTTGATTGAATCTTTGACACTTACATTTTATAAAACCGAAAGGATGTTGGAAGCAAAACAGACCATAACCTTCTAAAAGCTGTCTTATAAAAAAGAAGAGAGGGAGTATACCATTGTGTTATCTTTTGCACAACAGCTAAATAAAAGCCCTTATTTGGTCATTAATCATGTTTTCCTGAAATGCCTTTCATTAACTAAAGTAGCTTTCACAAGGAGGAGTGCGACCATTGTTAAAGCAACTCAAACATCATAGAAAAGGTAAACTTAAAGGTGATTTTGATTCAGCATAAAGCGGTGCTATCTCTACCAATTAAAGCTAAATTCCATGCTTTTGAGGGAAAAGGTCGATCGGAACAAACAATGTTACAATGTTACCACAGATGTATAAATTTATAGAATCTCTATTGATAAAGCCTCAAGTGTATCATACACCCTGACACGAGGAAACCAGGCTTATGAAGGAAGTAAATTTTTGCACAATTGCTTGTAGGAACATCAAACACTTGAGGTGCTTTGCGGCACTGCCATTTTATGATCTTAGCTTAACTTTGTGGTTTTGAATTTTGATCAATTTATGATCTATTTAGGTTATATGCTCTGTACAACTCATCCTTTTAGAGTATGGCTTGAAAGCCCTCCATCAATTCGTTCACTTTTAAATGAAAGAAGATGGATATCTTAGGTTCTATTTGCTTGGTATGTAATCAGCTTATATATATACAAGGATGTTTTCTCCGAAATTGAACCTTTCCATTAATATTTTTATCTACTCTCATTGCTCGACAAAGATTCAGTTCCATAATTCATTAAATGCTTTTATATCCTCTTTTCAGATCACTGATTTACTTGTCAACATTACAAAGCATGTCTTGAAGCCAAAGCACGAGGTTCTGACCAATCAACAGAAACAAGAGCTTTTAAAGAAATACAATGTAGAAGAAAAGCAGGTCAGTTGGGACATATTGTTAAACATGTAAGATCATATGTGCTTAATTATCTTCCTGTGTAGTTTCTGATGGATCTGTAATGGAGTTTGCATAGTAAGTGTCATCTGTTTATTGTAAGCTTACAAGTAGAAATTTCAATACTGGTATTCTTAGTTGAATTTTGGTTCTTCTTCAGCTTCCCCGCATGCTGCAGAAAGATGCAATTGCACGATACTACGGACTGGAGAGGGGACAAGTGGTTAAAATCACCTATAGTGGTGATATCTCCCAGATGCATGTCACATACCGATGTGTTTGGTGATGCTATGTTGTGCAACAATCTCTTGTATTTTGTTAGTTGTAGTCCAAGCTAGCTGTTCAGTCATGCAGAAGCATCAAATTTTAACCTTCAACTAGTGCCATGTTTTTAACTGCACAAACTTCATTTCTAGTGGTTTTGCGTCATGCTTGTATGTGTAGCTGTGAACTTCATGAACATGGTGGTTTTCTTTTTCACTCGTGGACCACCCCCCCCCCCCAAAAAAAAACACTTGCTGTGTTCAGAGAAGGTGAGTTGCTTCTCTCCCTTTGTTTGGCCGGATAATTTTTATGGAGGGAGGGGAGCCTCCCCCTTGTTTGGATGAAAATTTTTTAGAGGGCAGGGTTCCCCCTGCCTGCCCTCTAAAAATGGGGTTTTTTGGAGGACGGATGAGAGAAAAAATTTGCTATTCCAAAATTAATTTTAAGTGTTTACCTCGCTTAACTTCTCTATTCTCTGCCACACCTTCTCTTCCCTTTGGCAACTGATGTTATGAAACTGATGAACCTTTTATTTATTCTTGCTCTCTCTTCATAGCTCCAGTAAAACAAGAACTGAGAATTTGCATAGGCATGTCTGCACTTGTTGCAGATCAAGCCTTCTGCACAACTGGAAATTTATTAGTCTTGAAAAAATCTTGCTTTTGTTGTTGATATTTTGTAATAGCTAAATGAGATTATACTAAGCTATAACACCTAAGCTTATCGTAAGTAGTGGAAGCTCAATCGAACGGTGAAGGAAGAGCCAACTTTGATTATGCTAGTATGAGTATAGGATATGAGATGTTCGCAGAAATGAAAGGTGGAATAGGTACCCTCTGTTTCGATAGAATGGGTACTTGTTCACTAGGTTGAAGTAATGTCAATCTATTCAATTTGTTTTTCTTAAAATATTAGTTCAAGTAAAAATTATAGTTATCGTTATTTTGAATAAAATTGGTATAGAATTTATAATTTTAACTTTCATACGATTTTTTTATTCAGATATAAGACTAAAAATAATTTTTACTATAGCATGTCAAAGTTGATAAATTACACTACAGGGATTAACTGTTTTACAGGGGTTAAACTTTATGGATAAAAATACAACTTTAAAACTATATAAATCAAAACCCAAGTTGGGGAAGCTACTAGGACTAAAAGTTATATTTACTATAACTTTAATTGGTTTTCATAATTTAATTACATTTAAAAAGGTTATAAAAAAGTGATTTTAGGGGAAAATGGTTTACTTCGATCATTTTTATTTTAAAGGAGGGATCTGAACTGAAAGGGTCTCAAACTCGTGAAGTAGTTCGAAAATCGAAATCGAAAGTCAGTGCGGGAGGCAAACTCTCCCAAGCCCCAGCCTAGAATTGGATACATGTCTGCGTTGGAGATGCAGTTTCGACAATTGGCTTTGTTTTAGTCTAATGCTTTCAATTTGTGTTTGAGCTTTGACAAGTGATTGAAGCGAAGAAGATCAAGGATGAACGAACAAGATTCTCTGCTAACTGAACCAAAGAGCGGCTCGGATGCGTCTCGGATTGCACAAGTTAAGGAATGGCTTGCCAAGACATTCGAAGCCGCCGGCAAACCTGTCCCTGAATTTGAATACACTCCACGAAGTGTCGCTCATTTGCATAGTTTGCTTACCCTATCCAAGGCCAAAGATGAAGCTGCTCGACTCGTTGCTCGTGATTTCCGTCAAAAGGCCGCAGAGTACCGATCCCAAGGTAGGGTTTCTGCGATTCTGATTCTTTGATGGTTTCGGTTGCTATTTTTATATGAACAAAATTCGGGGATCAATTTATATTTGCTAAAACCATGGGATGCTCTTGAATTGAAGTCTTTTCCTTTTTATTTGGTGATTTTTATTGGTCCAGCTGCTAGGATTAGAGAGATATTGGAGAATGTGGGATTGGCTCAAGAGAGTCTGCCTTCAAATGTGGTTGCATCAACGCAAGTTCTTGCAAATGTGGCTAATTTGTTGAATATTAGAGACACTGAACTAAGTAGGTATGTTTTACCCTTACACTTTATCCTTGAATTCTTTTTATTTATTCTTGTTTTTCTGCTTCTTTTAATCTGTGGAAGCTGTTTTCAGCTTTCTGGTAGCTTTGGCTGATATTTCCTTGAGGAAGACTGGTGTGGAAGAGAAGAGGTCCAAAGTACTGAAGGAGTCCAAGATTCTTCTTGATTTTACTAGAAAGGCTATAGCCAGGCTAACATATTTAAAGAGGTACGCTTTCAGATGAATACGTGCTTTTGATGTTCTTTGTAGCACTGTTCTTGTGAAGATCGTTTGTGGAACCTTTGTAGGATAAGGTTCCCCCCCCCCCCCGGCTCACTTTTGTCAAACGATCTATGCAGAACACTTGCTCAATTAGAAGATGAGGCAGCTCCATGTGAAGTTCAAATGGAAAACTGGAGAACAAACTTGCAAGTAATGGCTGCAAAAGAAAGGCAGTATTTGCAACAGTGTGCCAACTACAAGGTAAAATTGTCCTTGCTTTGTAATTTTAGCCATGGAATCAAGACAAATTGCTACACCAGGAGAAGACATTAGACAGCACTGCATATATTTGCTTTGGTGGCATGCATTCAATTGTATGTAAACCTTTTTACTAGAATAGAAATTAAATTTGAGTTACTAGTTATAAGTGTTTACAAAGAAGGATGAAGTACCAAAATTTCATGGAGTAACTTGAATTGTTATGGTACTGAATCATGTGGTGCAAACGGCTGATAACCAATGAGTCTTTACTTTTAACATGGGAAAAACGACAAGGGCAGAAGATAGGAATGTCATTTTTCTAGAATTGGTCAAATTGTTAACCTTTGTGATTATTGTGTATCTACAGTTTAAAGCACGTACTATTGTAAGTAATGTTCATTGATTGGAGTTATGCTTCAATCTTTGTTACAAAAAAAATCTTCAATCAATCCTGTCCCAAGTACATGAGCCATTTTAGGATGTCTTATCAGTTGGAATTCCCTTGTATATATGTCAAGCACTTAGTATTATTAGATTTACATTAGTTGGCTTCCTAAAAGGTGTTTATGCTGCTAACCGAGGTAGCAAATAGCATGTAGACGTAGTTTAGACTCCAGATCGCAATATTCTACGGAGATTGTGAATTGCTTGTGGCCTTTAACAATTTTGTAGTGATATTCAACATCACCACACTATTACCAAAGCTGCAACGGTGCTTATGGTTTAGACTGATTACATATGCTTATTTTTCTGCATTCGTTCAAATACGTTTATAGGTCTATATTTATTCAGTCTCAATTCATTTCATGAATTTATACCCAAGAACTGCTGACACAGGCAATGCTTAATCGTGTGGGTTATTCCCCTGAGATCAGCCATGGTGTTTTGGTTGAAATGGCCGAGCATAGGAAGGAGTTAGAGAAGAAAACTCAACCAATCCTTGACACTCTCAGGAGCTACCAAGACTTACCTCCCGTATGTCATATTTCAATTTCTTATAGTCCAGAAGCAGTTTTCATTTTTGTTGTTTGTTCTCTTCATGATTGTGTTGGTGGGGATGGTGCAGGATAAAGCTTTAGCTGCCTTGGCAATTGAGGATAAGAAACGGCAGTATACTGCCGCTGAGAAGTATCTTGAAGATGTACTACACTCAGCGCTTGCTAGTACTGATATGCCATGATATGTTTGATTCTTTTTTTCCTCCTTTAGTACTGGAGTGAAAAGCTGAAAATGTATCTATTGTATTTTTGTGGTAATCTGGAACTCTGAAACTATTTGCTTGCCTTTGGTCCTCGAGTGTGATTTTGCTTGGGTTTACTTGGAATCTGAACTACTGATGTGTGTTTAGAATGCCAAAAAGGAGAAAAGAGAAAAGAAAAACGTTGAGCATATTTCTAAAGTGAAAGTCGAAGTCATCTGCTTCTCGAATTCTATTGTCTAAAAATTTTGTATGCAATGATCCAGATACATACTAGTTCGCCTGTTGTTTGTTCCAAATTCGTTCAGTGTTTAGGAAGAAATTTGCACTATATTCTGCACCTATTTTTAAAACTACGGCGATATGGCCTTGTTTGACAACAAGGTGTTTTTGCCCATAAGCACGTTCAACAGTATTTTTTCGTAAAACGAGATAATTTCCTTTACATATTTGCCTTGACTTGTGTGAATAAGCATATAAGTACTTCTCCATCGCTTTGCCAAACGGATCTCAATGATGATGGTGTCGGAGACATCGACGGCCAAAGGTGCTAACATCGACTGCGACAATGAGGTTATGAGGATGAGGTGATTGAAGGAGAAGACAAGTGAAAAGTAATGATCAGGCATGACACAGGAGTTGAGGATAAAGCACATGTTTGGAAATAAAGTTCACGTAAATTAAGACAAAACCATTTATAAATCTGTAAACTTTTCTTAGATTTCGTAAATTATTCTCGGAATCCATAAACTCCTTTATCCTAACAAATTTCCAGACACATCTAGAGATAACAATCCCAATTTTGATGGAACTGGAAACCAACACACAAACACACATGAAATGGAGTTCTAGCTTCAATTTCAATTCTCCAGCTTTAGTTCCTTGCTTTTTTTTTTTTGACCAACAGCTTTACTTCCTTGCTACCAATTGGGGTATAAATGTTTTCATTGTCCTTATTAGACTTTTCTAAATTTACACCGGCATAAATTGTTTTACTCTAAAAAAAATTGTCCTTATTATGATCCTTATTAAGTGGAAGGATTGGAGGTAATTTTGAAAAACGAGTTACATTATGGAAATTTTTTTTTTGCAACAGATATTGACAAATTTATGTGGCATATATTTAGCGTGAAAAATTAACATTTCATGCTTTCATATATTTAAACAAATTTATGTCAGGTATTAATAATTGCATATCGTTAAAATATCAAAATAAAAGTTAGACCATAAAGAAGATAATAAATATTAAAAACAATTCTAGTGATGTTTTTACTGAAAAACAATCATAGATATAGATGCTAAATGTGTATCAGATATTTAATTACGATCATAAAAAATAGAGAGTTAGGTATTAATTATTTCATGTCTGACAGCATCTCATGGGAATCTAACCTGCCACTTGCTTTCCAATTTAAAATATTTTTTTTCTTTCTAAAAAGTGTCAACCTATTCGATTATAGACACGTATATGCCCAAAACAAATTATTTTAATCAACCCGTTTGGAAATGCGAATTACCTGTCCGTAAATCAAAGTAAAAATAATAAAAAAATTATTTTATTTTAAAAAAATACTATTAAACGTACGTTTAATTTTTCTTAACGCTTTATCAAACAAGCCCATTGTCTGCTATGCAAAATGTCGAGAAAGAGTTATTTTATCTTAACCATTCAAGAATAATTTAGATGGTTCAAATTAATATTTTAAAAATCTATATTTTTTTAAATAAATATTTTGATTGATGTAGCATAAAAGTAAAAATAATATTTTAATTACTATTTTAAAAAAATTCTGGAACGATTGGTATCAGAATCCTATGGGTCCTTGATATCAGAATCCGATGGGTCCTTGGTAATAATTAAATCGTAATCCGTTCCGCCTCCGTTTAAATGATTCACACCAGGACACTACGCTAGGCAAATGGTACTGCGTCACTGGTGACTGGTGAGAGTTGAGGCAGTTGTGTGGAGCAATTGGAAAGGTGAAGCTGAAGTGCCGCAGAGTCAACCTTGAGCTCTTAATCTTCTTCCAAGAGAAATGGAGGTTGTTCCTATTCCGGCGGACAAGTACAATGTAGGTTTTATCGGAGCAGGGAAGATGGCGGAGAGTATAGCCAGAGGCGCCGCCCGATCTGGTGCTTACCCCCTTCTCGGATTCGCACTGCTCACTCCAATCCTGCTCGCCGTGCGGCCTTCGAGTCCTTCGGCGTCAAAGTTCTTTCCCGCAATCAAGACGTATTTTCTTGTTTTCGCTTTTTCCTGCCTTACTAACGAACCCCGTTAATACTTGTTTCTGTTTATTTTGTAAAACAAATTACAACTTCTCTGGTTTTCATCACAGGTGGTTGAAGACAGTGATGTGGTCATTTTCTCTGTGAAACCTCAAGTAGGTATTGCCTTGGTCACCAATTGAGCACTTTTTTTTATCGAATGCAATTCGTGAAGTTCCAGTGCTATTGTATCCGACATTAATCAAAATGCATTTCGGAGTTATTTGCTGACATTCCTTTTCAGTTTTTAATCAAAGATGGTGCAGATAAGCAGATAAACAAAATCATGTCCCACCCCTCCTTTTCTTTTCTCTTTTTTTAACGTATTTTGTCTTGGCTGGATTGCTGGTGCGCTGTGTTTATTGGTATATTTGACACGGATCCTGTCATTTTGCTGCAGTCAAAGAAGTGATCCTGCAGTTAAGGCCACTTCTCACCACGAAGAAGCTTCTGGTTTCGGTTGCTGCTGGAGTGAAATTGAAAGATCTCCAGGTTCTGAAATTCAGAATTTTCGATGTTTTTTCACATGTATAATTGGTAATGATTTATATTGGCAGCGTTAGCAATTTATTGGTGTAACCAGAGAAGAAAGAATTGCAGTCTATGCCCCCATGATAATTGATCCTTTGTCTTAGCACATTTTTTGGTGGATAAACTGTAACTTCTAACTAGTTTTGGATGTTACTAAAATCATAATCAATTCCACATGTAGGAATGGGCTGGTCACAGTCGATTTATAAGGGTAATGCCTAATACTTCTGCTGCGGTAGGCGAGGCAGCATCAGGTATCTTAAATATTTGTTTTCTTCATCAATAGCTAATCATGTTCTGTTCTTTAGCTGCATATTGTATGCATAGATTTATAGAGTGTTTAATTCATCACATAAAACTCATTTATTCTATGTGACTTTCAAAATGATCTTTAATGCTTAATAAATTCTTGCTAACTTTTGGAAATCTACATAGCCTGGCTAGGAGAGTCTAGCCCTTTTTTGTTTCATTCAATATTTCTGCTATCCCTATGAGTGCTTATGGAATATTTATTTTCCCAACTTGGTTGAAAAAGGAAAAAAAGTTTTTTTTTTGGGGGGGTGTGGGTAAGGAAACTTGAGGATTTCAATATGGTCTAAGTACTGATGTCTGGTGGTGTGGAGTATGCTGTTCATCACCACCTTGGAAACTGACCGGCTTTCAGAATTTAGTTTAGATTGGGGTTGTTATCCTTCTCTGCTTCTGCATCAACTGGTTAGAAACTTGAAACTTCTGATGCTGATGTTTATTCTCTAAAATGCAATGGAGGATTAGATCCAAATTAGAAACAGGAAACTGCTTTCTAATACCTTGTTACAGTTAAACATGATTAAGCACGGTAGCTTTTTGCAGTGGGAGCTTCTTGTCTTGTTTGCTTTTTAGAAGGCTGGGGATGGAAACATTTTTTAAACATTTTTCTTGTCTTGTGGTCATAGTTATACCTCAGAAGTTCAGATTCTTTAAACAATGAACAGGACCATCTCTACTTAACCTACAGGAATAAGATTGTTTTTCTTCCATTGTGGTCTTTCACCTAGCGTGTTTGCGTGGAAAGGAAAAAGAAATCAAGAAATCCTTATTTCTCATTGGCTCTCCTTCCTTCATCTTGGTTTACCGAGCTGCATCAATAAGTCTACCTGTTTAACCTAAATTATGACAGTCATGAGCCTGGGAGGAGCTGCAACAGAAGAAGATGGAAACCTTATTTCCAAAGTATTTGGATCAGTTGGAAAAATATGGAAAGCAGATGAGAAGTATTTTGATGCAATAACTGGCCTGAGGTAGGTTCATTACATTATCCAGACGTGGGTTGTATTTAACTTGACAATTGCAGAACATTTTAAATTTCTAAGTGTAGAGAAAGTCTTGTTTTTAAATACACCTCTGGCAAAACAGGGGAAGAGGTTATACCCCCTGTTTATCCCAAATTTGTTACTTTTTCAAAATTTTAATGTTTTTATTTTGCTGAAATTGTTCAGTGGCAGTGGTCCAGCTTATATTTATTTGGCTATAGAGGCTTTAGCAGATGGTGGAGTAGCTGCAGGTCTTCCGAGAGACCTTGCTTTGAGTCTAGCTTCTCAAACTGTAAGTGAACTCTTGATCAATTAAGAAATGAAATATCATATTAAATTTGGGCAATTGTGGTTCAAAAGATTCTATCTATAACTTATTCTTTCACAAGTCTTGCTAGAGAAACACAAAATGAAAGGA
>JANTPZ010007529.1:0-10148 GCA_025593235.1 Vachellia pachyceras | reverse complement strand
ACCTTTAGACAAATGCTATGCAGCAAATGGATTGAAGTCACGAATGAGTGTGGTGTTCCTGTCCCGTTCTTCAATTGTTTGGATAATATATGAGTGGTTTGTGATCAAAACGATTCTGTGGAAGAAGGGGCGCCATTCCATTTCAAGATTTGATGATCCCTTCAAAGGCTCTGCCGGGAACCAAAAAAGCGTTTCGCTTTCGAGTTTCAAATTTTGGATAAAGATGGGCTTTGCCAGGTTTAGGTTTTGCATTTTTGACATTAGACACAAATAAAAACAAGAATCAGCCTCCACCCGCAGGCTGAATTCTTGAAACCAACATGGGGGGTGGGGGGACGCACAGCTTCTGCTTACTGTGCTGTTCAAAATCGAATCTCTGCAAATCAAATATTTCTGTGGGGGCCGGCTTGTCACTAAAAATATTCTCCAAAACCACAAACTTCTGCCTTATGAAAATTAAATAATCTGGGGAATTACTGCGAGGATCTATTTTTAAAGCTAATACGTGGGGAACTAGCCTACATGCCCAGAGCGGATATGGCTTTTGGTAAAATACAAAATGGGAATTATGGAATTCTTGTCGTAGAAGCATTGGCGTGAAATATAAAATGCAAATAGCTGCTAGCCGAAGGATATGCAGCTTCTTCGTATTCCTTCGAATTCGAATCCCTTCCTCTAAGGATTACTGAAATCAAAGTGAAGTAGGAGAGGCATAAAGGACCATTGACCGGAGAGAGAAGAGGTGGGAATGACGCTTAGCTTTGTAATTAAGATAGTACAGTAGTATTGGTTGCAAATAATCGCATTAAAGCACTGCGGTTATCATTTCAGAACTCATGTAGAGGGAATAATAAAAAACAGTGGAGGAATAGGAATTCATGTGTGTGGGGGAAAGCCCACTTTCTTCCTTTCGGATAAGGATGGTGTGAGATTCCCTATGACGTATTTATGTATCCATTTTTGTAACGCGATAGAAAAGTGTTTTTATGTAAGTCAAGATAAATATGTGAAGGAGATTATCTCATTTTACGAAATAACACTGTTGAACGTGTTTTTGGGTATAAGTTAAATGTTACCAAATAAGCACTATTTACATATCTATCTATCTTTCTTCCAAAGCAATCGTCAGAGAAGCAAAAGCGAGCCTGGCCACAAAAATTAACTCCTTCCCTTGACGTTTAATCACTCTACACTGCCTTCAGCCAGTGCCTTTCCAGGTCCTTCCTTAATGTTACTTCCACCAGTTTTGCACTGTCGTACAGGTGAGTGAGAATCGCTTCCACGAAAATCAGGTTTTTTTTACCACCACGCTCCTTGTGGGAGAACGGTCGCTATTTCTGTGCTGGAAGACAGATCGTCAACGCTTGAAATTGTAGATGCGACTTTGACCAAGTCAAATTGCGCTTACATGTTTAGCCAAAAATACTTCCCTTACAGGTGAGTTTGGGCGACATGTTGAACTCCTTAAATGTACATTTAACAGTTTTTTTTAAATCGAGATAATTTTTTTGATATGTTTACTTTGTAAACCGTAAAAATACTTCTCTATCATTTTTTTCAGACGGACACACAGATGGATTACCTACCCAACGGTGTTGGAGACTCCCAGAAGGTGAGAGGTATAACTTCTTGGAGGGCCGGATCATATTCGTGCAGTTCATCCACCCATGAAAAATAGCTTGCTTTTATTTTACCAACCGCGTTTGAATTATAACATAGGAAACTGGTCCGAACTAAGATTGGAGTTATCACTAGCAAAAGGACAAATATTTAAAGCCTTGACAATGTCTTTAAGGTATTGTTTGGTTGGGGTTTCTTAAAGGAAGGTTTGGGGATGATGGGTGGGTTGAAGTGAGGTTATACGTGTTTGGTTGGAAAAAATAGAAGGGATGGGTAGATTTTTATCCTTCTGTGCTCCCATCGCCTCCCCTCGCTCACCAAAAAATTGGAGATTTTGGAGGGGAGAGAATTTTTGCTTCATATCTTAATTAAACTATCCATAGTGTATTTTCACTATTCCAGTGTTACCCTCCTGCCTTGAGGTTTTTTTTTTACCAAGCAAGATTTTTTCCCCTCCTACCATTGGTCCGGCAAGATTTTTTCTCATTTTGTTCTGTCACTTTTTTTTTTTCAATTCTCCCATTCTCATGTAACTTTAACCTCACTCATTCCACTGTCTTTTTATACTATAAATGTACATATTTTAATATAAATATTATGGATAAAAAAATATAAATAAAATAATAAAGGTATAACTGTGAACAAAAAATTTTGCTTCTCTCACCTCCCCTTCTGAAATGTCTTCCTTACCCTCACCTTCCTTTGAATCTAACAAAGCTTATAACCCCTCCTTACCTAACCTCACCTACCTTAACCCCACTTCCCCTTCTTTACTTAGAACCAAACAACGCTTAATATGATTAACTTCAATAAAAAAAATAAAAAAATAGGATGCGCGCTAAGCGTAAAATAAACTTTCTTTTTATTGTTATTCGGTCGTGGACTAAGAATTAAGATAAGGGAAATTTACTGTTTAGTCCCATATAAGGGACTTATTTATCAAATGGTCCTAAATTTTAAAATATTTAAAAAATGGTCCCAGTTGTCAATACAGCACATGGTGTTGTCAGGGGTTGTCAAGTGACAACCCCATGCGCTGCATTGACAACACCTCGTGTTGTCAATGGGACTATTTTTTAAATATTTTAAAATTTGGAACCATTTACTAAATATCTTTACTATATGGGACCAAACAGTAAATCTCCTTAAGATAACTCATAGCAGGAAAGTCTAATATTTGAAAACTCAGTAAATAACAAACCGCCTCAAACTTACCTAAATCCAAACAGCTTCTTTGCTTCTAGGGTCTCTCCTGGACACCCCTCTCTATTTTCTCTCCATTTAGATCTCATACTGTTTATTCCTCAGAGAAATCTGGTTAACATTTTTTTTAAAATAATCATTAGATAATTTTATAGTAAACAGTTTGATTTAAGTAAACGTATTTTTTTAAAATAATCATTAGATAATTTTAGATACTTGTATTTTTCGGTAAACAGTTTGATTTAAGTTGAAGATAAATAGAGGCTGTTAAGTCTAAATAGAGAGAATTGAGAGGCCCTGTATTGAATTGTATATTCCGGATGGTTAGATCTAAATATAACATTATAAAAAGGAGATTTAGTTTCAGGTCTCAAATAACTAAAATATTTAAGGAATGGTCCCATGGAGAAAAATATTTAATGAGAGGTCTCATTGACAACATGAGGTCCTTGTATTGACAACACCATGTACTGTATTAACAACACCTCATATTGTTAATGGGACATCTTTTTAAATATTTTTCTCCATGGGATCATTCTTTAAATATTTTGTTTATTTAAAACCTGATGCTAAATCTCCTTTATAAAAACACGCAGCATCAACAATCATCTCCAGTTGAAGACTGCATGTGTTTGGCAAACCATTTAGGGAGATCAAGAATGCATTCTAGGGGGGGAATGCATTTTGGGTTTAAGTGTGGCGTGTGGAAGAGGGGGGAAGCAAAATGCATATTGGGGCCATATTGCATTAAGTAAAAGAGAAAAAAAACTCATTCTAATACATTCTAGATCATGACCTTAACATTACAAGCTACGATGAGATACATAGGTCGCAATCTAAACGTAAAAATTCCAAACCCCAACTTAGAATATTCCAAGTCATAACCTAGATATATTAAATCACAACTTTATACATTTTAGCTAATTTTTTTCGCTAATTTTATAACCATATAAAATAATATATATTATTCAATGAATTCATTTTTTTTAAATCACTTTTCAATAAAAGTCACTTTTATAAGATTTATCCAAATAAATTTTCATTTTTCAAAATCCATTTTGAATGAAAGTCATTTTTCAAAGTATATTCTCCCAACGGTTATCCAAACGGGCCCATTGTGTGATCTTATTCTCCCTGACAGAATTTCCTCTGAAGACCTTCCGGAATTTAATTCTGCCATAAATTTAATTCGTCCAGAATAAAGATGGAATATTCACATCATTCAAGCTGTTTCAGAAGGTGAATGTCAAAAGGCATTTGCCGCACATGCATGATCTAGCATTTTAACCTCTACAACAGATCCATTGGAAATTTTTTAAAAAAAACCTTTCGTTGAATTTGGAAGAACTCGAGCAAACCAACAGAGAATTTCATTATTCAATAGTCGATCTTCTCCCCAACAGATCAATCTCCTGGAAGCCTTTCAGCGGAAATTAATCAAAAAACGCCAGTTCAACTCAGCTAAATTTCCCAATTTCCATCTTCTTCTTGATCGCCTTTTGACCATGGTAGATAAAAGAATCCAGTATTCCAGAAACCGTGAAAACACCTGTATACAGCAGCAGACAGGTAAATGTGGTTGCTGACAGATTAAAAAACTGAGTAAAACTGTAAATTGAATTCATTTAAGCAGAGCAAGAAAGGTGAGTTCTATAAGTGGAGGTTCAGTCTATACCTCCAACTATGGCGCACACGTTAGTGAGGAAGTGTAAGAATGAGATATGTTCTTCGGTGAAAGTAACCTGAAATATACAACTCTTGTATACAATGAGATACAATGTAAAGAGAAGTATAACTAGAACAAGCACATGGAGAACACCCTCATGCAAAAGCATAATTGCATATTTTTCTATCTATTCAGTATTTTAACATTGCAAATGCACAGTAAATATAATCACCTTAATCGGGGAAAGGTCATAGAAGAAGAAAACTCCAGGCAGGGACTGAAGACGACCCACATCTCCGGTCCTCAGGTGTTCTGTCACAGAGAACTGCAGAACATTTATAGTTGTAAAATGTCTAGCTCGTTAGCATACAAAATAAATGTCATAAAAGGATGTGTTTATGAACCTGGTTCGATTGGATTGTATGCCCGTTCACATCAGTGTATACAGTAGGCACAACCTAATAAAACAACAAACAAACAAAGCTTCGGCATCCATTTATTACCTCAACACACAAAAGAAAGATATTGAGGAAAAAAGGAAAAGCTCTGCAACGAACTAAAGAATATGGTACAAGACGTTCAACCAAAAAGCTTATATTGGTCTTTCACTCAAAAAAAAAAAAAGCTTATATTGGGAGTACTCATATTTGGCATATTACTTTTCAGATCATTCTCCGGAAGGAAATAGTAGATATTAGAACATCAGTGAAAACATCAAACTGGTCTCCCCATCTTAAAATGCTTCTGGATCTCCTTTTTCAGAGGGAACACGACCGTTCTTTTCAGGGGTTAAGGATCAATTTTACCCAGGAAGTTTTCGCGAAATATAACTGGGTATTCGCAAGTTTTTTTTGGGATCAATCTCACCCAGAAAATTTTAAATAGGATCAATGTTGCCCACAAGTTTAAAGTTGAAACAATTTTGCCCCCAATTTGATGAACTGAAACGGTCAACTGTTAGTTGACCTGATTGTGCTGAGGTGGTATGTCCATGTGGCACACCACTCACTCATTCTATATTTCCAAATCATCATCACACCTCGGTCTTCTCCTTCACTCCCTCCTCCATTAACCGTCTGTCTCAACCTTGATCCATCTCCCCCTCAAACTCCAAGCAATCTCCGATTGTGCAGTGGAATCGCCTCCATTAATGTCCTGTGCTCGAGTGTCCATGGAATCCGATCACCCCCCCAACTCTCTGTTATAGCTAGGTAGCCTCCCAAATTCTTTCATTCGTTCTTTATTTTTTTTCTGAGTGGGCATTCTTTTTTCTGCATATAAGCTCATACTCTTTATTAATTGCATCTTACAAATTCATATAGGAACACTTGAATTTGTAAAGGAGAAAAAAAAACTGTAACTTGACTTGTTTTATTTATGGTTTATTCTATTCAACGGAATCCTTTTCTCCATACATGCAAACACAAGTTTTTTAATCAAAACGATTCACACACAGAAAGATAGAGAGAGCGATGATGACGCATGTCGAAGCTGAGCAAGGAACAAGCAGGGCTGGATTTAGAGGTGGAAATGTCTTGATAGTAGCGAACATATTTGATGGCAGAGAAAGCAAACTGGATACCTTGGGAGAGTCGGACACTGCGAAATATAGGAACACGGGAACAGGAGGTAACAGTAGAAGAAGGTCATGAGGCCGATGGAGCCGAGGAGTAGAACACTGACGATGGAAAGGCTGGTGGCAGCTATTTGGGGGATGGTGAGCGGAGGCAATTCAGATACGGCCACGACAATGGTGGAGAGATTGCCAACGGCACTGGAGAGCTCCGACCAGAGTGAAGTTTTAAGCTTTATGGAGTCTGGGAGGTGATGCTGGAGCTCTGACCTGTGAAGAAGACATGCTTTATTGAGTCTAACAGTGCTGTTAGAGAGGGAAGATGAGGAAGGTACATTTTTTTAAGAAAAAAAGGAGGAAGAAAGAAAGAGGAGATGCTGAGTTGGTGAGCCATGTAGGATGTTTGATTGACTTAACAATCAAACTTAACCTTAGAGAACGGCAAGGCAGAATTGCTATGTTTTTCAACTTCTAGGGCGAGATTGATCTCAAAAAAACTTGAGTGCCTAGTGATATTACACAAATTTCCGGAGTAAAATTGACTCTTAATCCTCTTTTCAGCAGTTCAGCACCATTGGATTGACTAACCACCATTGGGCGTAAAGAATCACAGAAGTGATGGCTCATCTAATTAAAATTCAGAATGCAGCCAATAAAAGTCAGTCATGTTGGTATGGAATTGGCTTATAACCCACAAGTTTGTGAGTTCAAATCCCATTGCCAATGTGAGGACTTGCTGATGTGCAATTTGTAAGCGATTTTTGAGCTTGGAGGCATGCTTTAACCCTTGTAAGCCTTCGAGACTCAACTCACCTAAACTTTTTTTTTTACAGAAAAAATTTCAGAATGCAGCCATCTATATAAGATGTATCCAGAAAAGGATGATGGAAGAGGGTCCATTGAGAAGCTGGAGATGTTGAGAGTGACATAGCTGGAGTGGGACAGGCGTGACACCAAACCCCTTGGGTAGAAGAACAAGGTTCAGAGTTGGAAAGAAAATTGTAGGGTTCAGAGAGTTTAAGCATGGCAAAGGAAACAGACCATCTAGGTTTAGAGAGAGACAACGGTGCAATAGAAGAGAAGCTTCTTTATATTTGATTTTTCAACTTTAATGAAAAAACACCTGTTATGCATTTCTTCTGGACGTGACTAGTTCAATGCTTATTTGATCAATACAATGATGCTGAATTGTTACGAAAGATGATCATGTTCCCTCTAAAAAGGAGTGGACCCCAATGCTCATACATGTGTCGTAGACTGGCTAAACTATCAAAAACAGGATACTGATCAGCCTTGAGTTATATGCAAACATAACAGGGGAAATTAGTAACGTCAAGTTTCAAGCAAGGCACATGCTGCTTTGCAATAAAATGCCAGGTTTAGAAATTATACATTATATTTATATAAAAAACAAAAGAAAGCATGAAATCATAGGATACATATAGCATCTAGCTAGGTGTGAAGACAAGCATACGCAATGACAAATCACAATAGTGATTTTTATCAAAAGGTGTTTATATGCAATGGGTCGACTATAATACGACATAACCACTGAAAGAAGCAATAACCATCCATCCACATTTTCGTTTAAAGTATAAAAAACAGTGTCAGAAGGACAACTATAAATCAGATGAGTTGAAAAGTAAAACCGGAGGAAAATACAATTTTCAATATATTCAACAGTACTATACTCGTCATACTTCAATTGATAAGTATTTAATATCAGTAGTGCGTACTGCGTAGTATGCTGGGAATTTAAGTTGCTTACCTTTATAAAGTACTGATACATTCCACTTGGTGTCTGTTGTGTCCAATGCACACTGATAATCGAGAAAACATCAGAATCTATTAAATATTCAAGTATGACAGCGTAACTGGACTTTGGGGCAATAGGAACAGCAAAAAAACCCACCCATCAAGAGGATTCACAGCACCAGGGAAATACTCTCCAAATGCTAATCTGTTAATTTGGTGACTTACCTGTATCACATTCACAAACAAATAAGAGGTCTAGTAAGATGGAGCATGACAGAGAAAAACTTCAAGGAAAAGGAATAAGGAAAACAAAAGGGCCTTATCCTGACATTCCCCTATTTTGGATACTTATCTAGTTCTAAAATATACAAAATAATAATGCCTATTTACACCAAGTTTACCGAACTAAAAACAGAAAAGTCAAAAGCAATGAATAAGGTTGTACATTAAATGAGTCCTTTTGAAAAGCAAGCAGGTCATGCACATGGACACCGGATTGCTGAAAGCTCTTCCCAGGGGCAAAATGAAAATTTCCAGCCACTTTATTTACTTCCAAGAATCCATAGACATTACAACCTTCACCTTCTTCATCCTTGATCCTTTGCAAGAATCCTTCTCTTTTGCACTAAACATTTAAAAGCAGAAAATGAGAATTTGGGCATGTTGTCAAAATATTAAAAAACAGAGAAGAGCACTTTAGCCAGTAAAAACTAAAAAGTAAAAAGTAAGCACACATGTATTGGCCAACAGATCTAATCCAAGGTTTCCAGGACAGTGATTAAATTGAAAGCCAATCAGCCAAATTAACAGACCTGGTCAATTAAATCTGGATTTGATATCGCCCAACCTTTTTTCCGGTAAGCTTCACGAACTTCCTCACAGGAATTACAACAATCCTCATCTGTCTGCAAAATACAATCATGGAACAAAAGCTTCATAAGTATAAAAAATGTGACTACAGGAACTTTTAAATTAAGAAATTTATCATTAACCTACAACAGGAAAAAATTAGTCAAAATAGTGAGAGAGTTAGAGGGTCAGGAGGTGACAATTGATAAAAAATGAACTACTAAACCAGAACAGATATACAGTGATTAAGATTTTGGGGGCACAATCAAAATGTAGAGATATCATTTGTCGTCTGTATGCACATTGTCAAAACAATATCTAATCCCAGTTGTAAATACGGCAATGAATTAAAAGATCCCTACACACCGCTTCAGCACCATAACAGGAACCACAATATGTTTCATTATGCTCGAGCCTGCCTCCATGTCTTTGCAAAGGCTTTTCAATCTGTGCAAACAACAGTAGTAAGCATAATGTGCAAGAAAATCAGAAAAGGATGGCAGAACTTCTATCTAAAGCCTTAAAATGTTCTAACTGAAGCACCAAGAGTTAGCCATAAGGAGACAAGAAACGTGTATAAAAAGAGAAGCCTTTATAATTAGATGACTAGTTGCACAAACTCCTTTCAAGAGATCAGTCTAATTCAGACATTTCTAAGCAAAGTAAGGTGTTAATCATATCAAATCAGATTAACACCAACTGGTAAAAAATTAATATAAAAACAAGAAATCAGCATATCATACTCAAAATGAATTCATGTAAGGAGGAATTTGAAGAGAAAATGGTTCCAAAATATATATAATTTACCTTGGGGGCACCAATCCCATCCTGCCTAGCTTCTATTACATTACCGTGAGAGTCTAATCTTTTCTTGATAATGTCATGTTTCTGAGTGTTGAGAAAAATGTAAAAAAAAAATGTGTCAGAACTTGATTAACAATCACAAGGTGAAAAGTATGATATAATTTCTGTTCAATGTACCCAAGAAAATTAAGGGAAAAACAATGAAGAGTAAAAATCAACTAGAATACATACTACATCAAGATGTTGCTCTCCGCTGATGTCCATAGCGTCTAGACTGAGTATTGAACAAGGTAAGGCGGGAAATGTAACATCAAACTGCAGTTTCAGCAGCAGGTTGACTGAAATCAATTACGTTCTGTAACAAACTTATGCATACCAAAGTATGCAAAGGATGAAACCAGCATATAATCCATGGCAAGATATAGTACACTAAAGGATGGAAACTGCAGTTTTTCAAATAAAAAAAGAGTATTCAAACGAATAAAAGAAACTTGAAGGAAGCTTCAAAGCAGAAGATTAATTAAATATGAGAAATGTGACTAAGAACATCAATTTTCAATGGCAAACCCAAAATTCTAAAAGGCTATCAAGTAGCTCCATGAGAGAGACAAGATTACATTTATACGTAGCGTCTCCCCTCTTGAAGTGTCTACAACTAGTTTGGTCTCAGTTACTGCA
>JANTPZ010007527.1:0-11157 GCA_025593235.1 Vachellia pachyceras | reverse complement strand
CTTGCTGTTATGGAATCTCATCCATGCTATGATCAGATCTGCACATATTGTTTCCTGACCTGGTTATTTGTTGATTCCTGTTTACTTTAGGGAGTTGGGAAAAAAATCATTTTAGATGTGAAAACTGAGAGGATCTTTAAGTGGCTGTAGAAGTTTCTTGATATTATTGCTTGAAGGTTTAGAGTTTAATACAGATGCTGGCAATAATCAGAGTGACCGGAAGCTATTCATCTGTCAAGCCTGGTTTGTGTGTTTCCAAATGATTTGCACCTACCCCTTTGGATAGCAGTTGTATGTACAGATCAAGTGTTATGCATCAGTAATTTATGGATTTACAGGCGTGATAGAGCCAGAACGGAGTAATAGGGGCCCAAGTAATTATCAGCATATTAGTTGTATGATAAGCTGTGTTTGTTCCAAGGAATATTTTTTTTTTTGTCTTTCATTGATTAGTGTAGCATGAGTGAACTTGTTCATGGAAATTAGAGCTGCTGGGATTTAGAGTAGTAAAACAACTATAAAGTAAAGCGGTACATTCCCAGTTTAGCTGTTTGGAATAAAATACCTGATACATGGTTTTTATGTTTAATTTCTGTTTTGTTAATTTCGTCTGATTACAAGCGTAGGGTGGTAACTAGGGGCTAGGGTTTTGTTTTGAACGAGTTTCCCCCCTTCTAAATAACAGGTCTTAGGGAATACTTTGTTTTCAATTCTTATTTTCTTGGGGGCCCATGGATTTTACGATCCACCCTCATTCCCTCGTAGTAATAGGGGTGAGATCTTCCGATTGATGACACTTTTTTCCTTTCTCCTCATATTACTGATCTTAAATATAAAATTAATAAAATAGGTTTATTTTTGTTTTAAATATAAAATCTCAATTCATTTTTACTTTTCAGTTTATAATTTTTTTGATATATCCTTATTATTGCCCATATTTATGAGGTTTTAAGGGTGGTTCAAATAAATACATACATATAAATGTTTATTACAGATCATTAACTTAACTGATTTATTTAATATTCATGAATTAAATATTAAAATTTTATATTAAGGATGAAAGTCAGATTGTATATGATACATATTAACGGCTGGGCAGATGAGAGGTCTCTGTCAATGTTCCTGATATGTGGGGCGATGGAGTGAATTACATGTAAATCTATGATGTATGAATAATAGCAATGGCTGATATTCTGGTCTATACACTACTTAGTTTGAAGAGTATATTTAGCAAAAGTCTGAAAAGGAATGTGAAGAATGTGCAGCAGATAGGATTTAGTGGAAATGACAAAAATGGAAGATCACTGATCACTCTTAACATAAAATGGGCTAATTGCCACCTCGAGTCCTGGTTTGAATCTGAATTCACCTCTTTATCTTTCTACGGAGATCATGCTAGCTCATTCGTGAATTGCCATATATATTTATATATGAACTAGCGAGAGAATTGTAACTTAGGTTTAACCATGCATTTGCATTCTGTATATAGAATGCTGTTTACGAAGCCACAGAAAAAGGTCTGGTGGATATACCATACAAGCGTGGCCGAGTACTGGTCAGCTACAGAATCATTTGTAAACCCTTTAACTATCTCACAAAAGTTGCTTTTGGAAAGATTCAAGTGATAGAATTGAGAATATTTATTAGTTGCACTCCCACACACACTGTTTATTTTGTTGTAAAAGAAAGGTCCTTGGTTAGGCCTCGTTTTGGATGATATGCTGCTAGCCAAACAGGAGCTAAGGGCAAAGGGAGACCTGAAGTTGAATGGCACGTTAAGGAGACAAAAGCACTGTCAGATCCCATTACACATACACCATTCCTTCTTATTCCATAGAACGGCTTGCTTTCAGGCTCAAAACTGCATTTTTATAAAATTCTGAAAAAGCCAAGCGTTTTACATTCCTAACAATGGAAGAATAACATCAATAAGGTGGCAAATTGAGACTGCCTTGGACATTGAGGCCCGCCCCATCTTTCGCTCTCTAAGGGACTTTTATTTTAAAGGGAAGAAAGGGTTTGAACTGATGTGGTATTGGGTGGGTGGTGTTTCTGTTGAAAGTGATAAGGACCATGGCAAAAGGACAGGGAGAATCAGAGAAATATATAATGTAATGGTGATGAGAGAGAGAGAGTTAAAAAATAGGGAAGAGGAAAAAGCGGTCAACGTTGGAGTAACGTCAGCCGGGGTTAGCAGAGAGTTAAGGAACAAAAGCTGAGAAAAGCCGTCATGTCTGCGTGTGTGTTTGCTTTAACGGCTGAACCAGAGTTTTGATGTTCATAAAGTAGCCTTTGGTTTGGCTTCGATTCTCTTGTGATTTTCTTAGCTCTTTTCTTTTTCTCATCAAAAGATGGGTTTGCGTCAGACTTTGCTTCCCATGAATCATCCCTCGTGACACCATTATTCCTTTGCGTATGGGTCTGTTCACTGTTCACACTCTCTAATCTCTCTCTATCTCTGTCTCTTTCTTTGTGCTTGTTTGCGTCTATTGTGTGTGTGTGTGTGTGAGAGAGAGAAAGAGAGAGAGAGGCAAAATAGGGTTAAGGCCTAAGGGGGTTGATCTTGAGGGCGTGCTGTGAATGTGTGCTCGCCTGTCTGCTGCCCAACCAATAAAACAAAGTTAATAAAAATGAGGAGATTCGATCAAGTGAACGAGGAGACCAACAGACATACCGCATAATTAATCTGAATCAACACAATACCATGTTTCATGTCTATCTATCCTCTTCATTAACCAACACAACATTCTGCCTCTTTGTATGCATTCCTGTCTATCTGTAGATGCAGTATATAATGCTATGGAATAATAATAGTTGTTTTGTTCCTAATACTGTATTGTCCTTCCTTCAGATAGATATTCTGTGTGACTGGGAATGAAACAGCCAAACTAATTCCAATGATTTTGTTTTATGTTCTATCTGGTGGGTTTGTCATGCTGAAAACCATGTTGAAGTTATTCATCATCTGCAACATCAATCATCATTAATTGAGCCTCTCTTACTGTCACGGTTAATCTGCAGATGCAAATTACTAGAGCTTTATTTACTTAATATTTAACGTGGTCTTTTCAGATCAAGTCTATCATTAATTACACCGATGGCTCAATTAATAACCAGTAGCGTATATAAATGTTGAGATACATATTCATAGCCAGCAATATGGCATTTGACAACCTCAAGGAGTCAGGATGCAGAACACACGAAGTATATATAGATAGTAGTCGATTAAATATTCGATTTATAGTTTTTGTTGTTATGAAACTTGTGAGAAATATAAATAAGTCATTCTTTAATTTTATGCCATCTGTTTAAAACTTTGCCTTACAATATAAAAAACTTCAGGAAATTTGTTACCCACAGATACAGTATATGGACTAGGCCAATAGCTGAGTTAAACATATATGCTCATAGATGTGCAGCATTATTTTAAGCCAGGATTAGGAAGTGGAAGATTAAGTTGGGAACTTATTAATTAATAATAATTTGGGGCTAATTAATGGAAGCTAGGAGATCATATGGAGAAGACGAGGGAGACATGCATGCAATATTGTGTTGGCCTGTATTATTTTAAGGTTTGTGGATGTGAGATTTGAGCAGACACACTTGCTTTACACTTCACAACTTTGTTTATCCTCACCCATTATATTATTACCTTCCTCCACCACCAACAATATCCTCTCATTTCTTTAGCCTCCCTGATTACTTCACGTGCTCTTATTACATTTTTTTTATTTTTAACCTTAACAGTTTCAACAGTAGTAATAATGACAGTCAAAAGAGTAACTTATTAAACAGGAATGGAGCATGCAAGATAAAGATGGCAAACATATATATAATCAAGATATACATGCCTTATCTGCATTAATAGGTGACATTGCGTGTGTTTGGCAATCCAACAGAGAGTGCTTGGAAAAGGTTCAGACAAAAATGCATTATAACTTTCTAGCATCAAAATGCATTCTAAGGAAAAGGAAAAACAAAGCTACTTTTACCTTAAATGTATTTTAGATTGCGACTTCAAAATTACATGACACAATCAAAGACAATACAGGTTGCGACCTAGGTATGGAAATGCTAAGTCATGAACTAGATATATTAAATCGCGACCTGAAACATTTTAACTACTTTTATTTCATTTTTTCTAATTTTATCATAATATAAAATATATATGTATTATTTAATTAGATTCATTTTCATTTCAACCATCTGTCACCAAAAGTCACGTTTACAATACTTATTACAATGTTTATTCAAATAAATTTTCATTTTCTAAAATGCATTATATACAAAAGTCATTTTCTAAAATGTATTTTAATAAAAGATTATTCTTCAAACAGTTTTTCAAATGGAGGCATTGTTTATGTACTACTTTCTATTTATACGCCAGATATGTTTGTATCTTTCTTTTAATTTTCTCCCATCCCCTAAACTGCCCATTATTTTACATCATGTCAGGTCTCCGTGAGAAAGTTTATATATATTGTTCACCAAGGACCTAAAGTTCAATTCGAAAGCTTCAGCCGAATGAATTTAAACTCTTCTCTCTATATTTCTTTTCACCCTTCTTTCAAGTGATCTGCAAATTAAAGAATAAAGTGGCGCAAGAACAAAATAAAGCAGGATAATATATATATATATATATATTGGTCCTGCGTGTTTTTCAAGTTGATGGGACGCTTCATATATGCGTAGTACCGCAGCCAATGCACTAGCTTTCCACCTCCATATTCCTCTCTATCTTTTGCTTTGTTTCACCAGATATGGAAACAACTTCAGAGTTCAGAGCAAACGACACACATATTGAACTCTTCTTTGTATATACATGAATGTGTGTGTAACTATGTATACACATAGTTACCACTAACCCTAGACCCCGTTAAGCATCAAAGCATCATAGAAAGACATAATTTAAATATTCCAATCTTGCATGTTCCATGCAGTTTACATATATTAGCTTAGCTGATAAATTATGATTCTCCCTTGTTGTACAAAATTTGAGACAACAATCATACGTAGCACATTTAATTTCCATGCACGATACACATTTTGATATACTGTATTACCTAGGGGTCAAAGCACACAGATGCGCGGGCGCATGGGTAGATTTCAAAATGGCACAAAGTAAAGGATTAAGCTGAATGTGAAGAAAAGAAAGAATCCGACAAATCACAATAGAAGATATGATTATATCTTTCTTCTCCTACGAGTCTCTCTATGAGGCATCCTAAACATGACCTTCTGTGCACTCTACCTTCCATCGTTATCTTCAAGGACCTACCCTGAAAGAGAAACCTTCTTTTTCTGTTAAAGGGAACACATCGCACATCCTCTGCGGATAAACAGAGACCCCTCCTGTATCTCTATCTATATAGGACACTATGTTTACAATAATATAATAAAAAATTGTGACCATGCATGCTGATGAAGCCCTCTTTACATGCGTTTAGTAAAAAAGAAAAGAGAATATTAAACTTACATCCATTTTGGAACCATCCAAACTACACTCAGGCTCAGGGACTCAGGGAGCCATCCCCCACTGGTGAAAGAAGTCAGCGTTACACACACACACACACACAATATAGGACCACCGGATTCGATATTTTCTGTGCATGTCTCCAGCCAAGGGTCTTCACTTGACATGCGTGATAGCTCTAAGCCTTCCCCACCTACCTCCTCTCTCGTTCCAATTTCTAAATGTTACAGTAAGTGAACGATATTGGGGAGAGAATATATTCCCGTATAAAGCATGCATGTGTGAGTAAAAAATTGAATATGAGTCTTCCACATTATGAGATCCACATCTTGCTAGGTTATATACATGCACCAGCTCGGAAAGCAGAAGAAAATGGAACTCGCACACGTATTTTTGAGTGTGTGTATTTATGTATCTATGCAAATGAGATCATCATTCAAGGGAACTTTTATGATAAGTTTGAAGGGAGAAATTAGCAAGGGAAAAAAGTGAGAGCGAGACTTGCATTTATCCTATGGATCACCGTGACTCTGTGTAAAGTAAATTTGATCAGAGATCTTGCACTTGACAGATATATGATATGAGGGTGAAATTTGAGGAGCTGTGGGTGCGTGGGTTATGGATAGATGTCTCGAAGGCAGTTAAACTTTAACGGGGAACAAGGTGATGAGTTGTTGGGAAAAGAAAGATATGAAAAAGATACAGAACAAGGAATGGCTTGTTTAGAAGAAGAAATGACGATAGGTTTGGAAGGGGATGGGGAACTTGGAAGAGTGTAACAGGAAAAATGCAGACGATATGATGTGAAGATGAAGTCCAAGAAACAGAAACGCAGAAGAGAGAGAGAAGGCTTTTGATCACGTAGGGCCGACAAGAAGGACGAAGGCAGCCGTCTATATGCTCGCTCTCTCCCCCTCTCACCTGCAAAACCCTCTGTTCTTATGTCTCTTCCTTTTTCTCTTCTTCTCCTAATCACTCCCTTCCATTCCTGTCCTCTTTTAACCCTTCACTTAATCATCGTCTCCTCAATTCCAACACTTTGACCACTCATCTCTTCTCTCCAGTAATCAAAACCCTAATAGTACATGTTTTGGCATTTAAGTGCAATCAATCACCGACAAGCATTTCCATCATAATTAGATTTTTTACCCTCTAAATAAAAAAATATAATTGAACTCCCTCCCTCCCTCTTTCTCTCTCTGTGTCTGTGGCTGTGTTGTTACATAAGGTGACGACCGCTACAGAGAGACCAACTTTATATTTCTAAGGAAAAAGGGAGTGGTAACAACAACAGCATGATCCCATCACGCACAATTAAAAGCCCTTTTATTAAACTTATTCACAAAGCTCGATGTGATCCTGCCCTCTATAAATACCAGCAGGATCTCCCGGCTTCCCTCCCACTGCAACAACATCAACAGCATAGTAGAGCTTCTTTCTTCTTCTACTATCTCTCTAGCTTCATCACTGCAATCACAGTCACCCTATTACACCGTCCGTTAGATACTTTCGTAAGAATGCAATACCAAACAGCGTCGTGGGGAGGCTATATGGCGGGAGGCGGCATTGAGCCTGTGGAGAGGATAGAGAGGATGGCGTCGGAGAACGCGGTGGTGATATTCAGCATAAGCACGTGCTGCATGTGCCACGCCATGAAGAGGCTGCTGTGCGGTATGGGAGTGAACCCTACTGTTCACGAGCTTGACCAGGACCCCGCCGGCAAGGAGCTGGAGAGGGCGCTGGTGAGGATTCTGGGAATGCCCTCCGTCGTGCCGGTGGTGTTCATCGGCGGCAAGCTGGTAGGCACCATGGACAGAGTGATGGCCTCTCACATCAACGGCACCCTCGTCCCTCTCCTCAAACAAGCAGGGGCTCTCTGGCTCTGATTATGACTTCCCGTTCCTTTTTTCCTCCTTTTCAAACAAATTATTGGTTTGTAATGCTTTGCTTTGAGCTCCGCTTCTGTAAAGATTATCCTAAAAATCGGAAATTAATATAAGAAGTAATGTTTGGTTTCTCTGCCATGCTTCGCACTTGACTTCAACTAATGTGTGGGTACGTGGTTGTTGGGGGAAGACATGGAAGAAAATGAAAGGCAAAAGAATACTGTGGTGGAGAGAGGGAGTAACAGTTACAGTGGTGAGGGGTATACGGACCAGAAAGTGAAAAGGCATCATTTCTGGACGAACATGTCGCTGTCTGTGTACCTTTTAAGCAAGAGAAGGACACAAGTATGAGCTCATTGTTTAAGAATAATATTGATCTCACTTGTGGCGCTAATTTGTGTCGGAGAACTTGGTTGTTGCTTCCTACACAGCTGCCTACGCACCAATTCGTGGCAAAGATGAACAGGAATTAGTGGGGTTTCATGAGAAGAAAAATATACTAGTTTTTGGTTGCATATGGAAGAATTTGGTGGATGATGCACTAGTGGTACTCTTCTTGTTTTTTGTAAAAATACACTGCTTGAAGCTTGAACTGAGAATATTACAAGGATTTGGTGGAAGGATTTCTTCGCTGTTAGATGAAGAGCTTTTAGATAAGATGGGTTTAGGGTTCGGGATTATCTGGGTCTCAAATAATATTTGCAAGATACTTATAGATCAAACAGTGTTTAGGGTAGTTATAAAGATCACTCACTTGCTAACAACATCCTCGCACATCACACAGACTCGGGCTATTACTATTGAAGCAAAACACACGTACAGGAAGCAATAGGGGTCTGAATCATTTTCTGTTTCACATGTATCTTTTCTTTTACATGTATGCAACTTTAGCAAGTCATTACAAATTAGTACTTCTTAAGTTGATTTTTCTGGGAGGCTGAAAATGTTAATTAACTTGTATATTTATAATTTCTTTCCAACTAATTTCCATAATTTATAAGCTATATATAATATATAATAATTCGCATAAATATTTAATGATATGTGTTATATTTGCGTAATTTATTTAATTTTTTAATATTTTAAAAAAATTGATTGACTCTTTATAATATTGAGAAGCAAAGGTATTGTCTGTGTTCTCTAAATTAGAAGGGTAGGACCAAATCTCAAGCCATTAAATTATAAAACACATGTTTGTGTGAACATTAGAAAAGCACGTTTGTGCAAATAAAAATAAAATTCATCTCACATACTCATTTTTTAGACCGTAACTCTTGTTGAAAATGTAGTTTCTATCGCTAATTTAAACGGATGCAAAGTCATTGGTATATACCCTTTTTCTGTCTAAGATGTCATGCTCCTGATTTTTGGATCATTGCCCCTCTTGCTCTTTGTTGTATACATACTTTTTTTAGCGAAGCATCCGGTATTATGAATCTGAAGCTCTAATTTGATATCTCTGGTTAAGCAGATACAATCCTTCTCCCTTTGAATCAAATGCTAGTCCCTGCTAGACCCTCTTCTTTTTTTCAGTTTCCCGCCTGGTTCGCCGGAGCTTCGCTCCGACTAGTCCGTACCCGACCCACGTCGCACACCTGAAAACGGTGGGTGATTCTCCCAACGGTGGCTGCTACATACACAAAAACTCGAACTTGAAACATTGTTTAAACTGAAACAAACCGCTTACCACTTGCATCAACCTAGACCCTCTTCTGATTATACTTTGTTTGTGCCTTTGTGGCTAAGATTCTTTCAGTGGGAGCCTAATAATAGTACCAGGCCAGCAGCAGCATTGGGTCTATGACTGCGCAGTACGGTCCAAGGATGCATTAAAACAGCCTCCTTAATTACTTTTGTTGCAGAAAAAACACGCAATGGGCCATTAATGGGCCTCGCTGCGCTGTCACTCTTGTGATTATTCCTAATAAATGCAATGAATCATAATAATATGCAAATATTAATTTATCAGTGGCACTCAATGGGAGGAATTATGAGTTTTAAGCTGAGGCACGATAATGGAGTGGGCGTGAAATCCATATATATATATATATCACGCGTAATAGCTATCTCCATTAACACAGAAATCACCCTTTCTTAATTCACTTTTATTTTTTAAAAAAAAATCATTACTTGTCACCAAAAAAAAAAAAAATCATTACTTTAACTTATGTATGTGCCTCTCTTGTTGGTCAAAACCTGAATGACAAAAAAAGGCAGAATTTATAGACTGATTTGGTATTTGCATCATTTATATGGATGATGATGTAATTTATTCGTAATTTGAACTGGCAAAAAAATTTTATTCGTAATTTCGCATCATTGCTTGCGGGATCTCTTTATATATAAATATAAAATAATAATATGGGAAATTGGGGGCCTGCAAACCTACCACTGTGTTATTTTATAATGGACAGAACCAAACACGCGGAGGCCCCACCAGATAACGAGAGCGTGGCGTCACCTGGTCTCAGGTCAGTGTCTTGAACTAAACAAGAATATTTTGAAAAATACGTTAAACAGTTGCTTCAACTTAGAGCCTCCTAAACTCAGATTTTACAGAATATATTTTAAAAAATAGTTTTTACAGATTTTGAGGTAAAATATAGGTTTTGAAAAGTGATTTATGTTTGAGAAATTATTAACTTTTACGGATTCCGAAAAAAAAGTAGGTAGGAAAGAAGAAAGAGAAAGAAAGAAAAATAGGAAAAAGGAAAGAGGAACAAGTAGAAAAGAGAAGACATATGTTTCAAACTGAGGTTTTGTAAGCAAAATAGCTTTTAGGGAAAAAAATTTTGCTTGAAAAAACCTCGGTTTTGAGGTAAAACATAGGTTTTGGAACGAAACCTAGGTTCTAGAATTAGTTGCCAAATAAGCCCTTAAACAACCTTGTTTGTAAACCATTAAGTGTTTAGAAATCCATTACGAACATGATTTTACGTAAATAGAGATAAATATATTATGGGAGTTTTTGTTTCATCTTGTATACAACGTGCCCCTAAAGTGGTTCCCAAATAAGCGTATGCATAATCAAGATGATTACTTAAAGATAGCGGGTGTTTCTTATTATCATCCATCACTCCTATAAATCAAATTAGTGAGTTACAAGTATCTGGCAATAATACTTAGAAAATGCAGCAAGAGTAAAAAAAAAATTAGGTACAGTATTTACTCTGTATTACAATTCTTTTGCCAAATTTGATGTTATATAAAAAAAAACAGTTGTGGGTATAAACTTTTATACCACAGCCGATATTTATAATAACAATGGATGTGTAAATGATGTAACTTTTTCTAAATGCACTGTTATTCATGAAGATAATGAATAAGAGAGAATGGTTGGGAGATGAGAGAAAATCAGTAAAGAAAAGGATGAGAAATGGGATATAAAGATAAAAAAATATTAAATTTTAAATAAAGTAAAATTATTATTTATATTTAAGAACGTATCCATGGGATGGTTTAAATTGGGATCAATGGCATTAATTGGTATGGATCCTGACATGGATTTACATGCGTACTAATCAATGGTAGTAATTGAGGAAAAGAAAATCAATGGTACTGTTAAATTAATTTACAAAAAACTATAATCAATCTTCTTGCAATGCTCGAGCTAGACGACCAAGTTAAAGGAGATTGGCGTCTCTGACAGAATTCCCATGTATGTATATATATGTGCGTTTGTGTAAAAATATATCATTTATTTCAAACCGAAGATGCAAAACAGGCAAAGCACAGAAGGAAGGGAAAGCGAGGACTTGGGGTCTAGGGTTTTCTTTTTCCCCCTCTGATGCCCGAACT